>CALNHX010004143.1:0-133882 GCA_940337035.1 Agriotes lineatus | reverse complement strand
TAGGACATATGGGATATCTGGAACGTCTGGGACGTTAAGGATATATGGGACATCTAGGACGTCTGGGACGTTAGGGAAATATGGGACATCTGGGACGCCTGGGACATTAAGGACATATGGAACATATGGGACATCTGGGACGTCTGGGACGTTAAGGACATATGGGACATTTAGGACGCCCTGGACATTAGGGACATATGGGACATATGGGAGGTCTGGGACGCCTGGGACATTAGGGACATATGGGGACATATAGGACATCTGGACGTCTGGGACGTTATTGACATATGGGACATATGGGACATCTGTGACGCCTGGGACGTTAAGGCCATATGGGACATCTAGGCCATCTGGTACGTCTGGGACTTTAGGGACATATGGAGCATCCAGGACGCCTGGGACATTAGAAACATATGAAACATATGGGACATCTGGGCCGTCTGGGACGTTAAGGACATTTGGGACATCTAGGACGTCTGGGAGGTCTGGGACGTTAAGGACATATGGGACATTTAGGACGCCTGGGACATTAGGGACATTTGGGACATATGGGAGATCTGGGACGCCTGGGACATTAGGGATATATGGGACATATAGGACATCTGGGACGTCTGGGACGTTAGGGACATATGGGACATCTGGGACGCCTGGGACGTTAAGGGTATAAGGGTCATTTAGAACGTCTGGGACGTTAGGGACATATGGGAGATCTGGGACGTCTGGGACGTTAGGGACATATAGGACATCTAGGACGTCTGGGACGTTAGGGACATATGGAACATCTGGGACGTTAGGGACATATGGGATATCTGGAACGTCTGGGACGTTATTGAGATATAGGACATATGGGATATCTGGGACGTCTGGGACGTTAAGGATATATGGGACATCTAGGACGTCTGGGACGTTAGGGACATATGGGACATCTGGGACGTCTGGGACGTTAAGGACATATGTCACATCTAGGACGTCTGGGACGTCTGGGACATTAAGCATATATGGGACATATGGGACATATGGGACGTCTAAGACGTTAGAGACATATGGGACATCTGGGACGTCTGGGACGTTAAGGACATATGTCACATCTAGGACGTCTGGGACGTCTGGGACGTTAAGGACATATGGGACATTAAGGCGCCTGGGACATTAGGGACATATGGGACATATGGGAAATCTGGGACGTCTGGGACGTTAAGGACATATGAGACATCTAGGACGTCTGGGACGTCTAAAACTTTAAGTACATATGGGACATTTAAAACGTCTGGGGCATTAGGGACATATGGGACATATGGGACATCTGGACTCCTGAAACATTAGGGACATATGAGACATATGGGAGATCTGGGACGTATTGGACGTTAAGGACATATGGGACATCTGGGACGTCTGAGACGTTAGGGACATATGGGACATCTGGGACGTCTGGGACGTTAGGGACATGTAGGACATCTAGGACGTCTGAGACGTCTGGGACGTTAGGGACATATGGGACATCTAGGACGTCAGGGATATTAGGGACATATGAGACATTTAGGACGTCTGGGACGTCTGGGACGTTAAGGACATATGGGACGTCTGGGACGTTAGGGACATATGGGACATTTAGGACGTCTGAGACGTCTGGGACGTTAGGGATATATAGGACATCTAGGATGTCTGAGACGTCTGGGACGTTAGGGACATATGGGACATTTAGGACGTCTGGGACGTCTGGGACGTTAAGGACATATGGGACGTCTGGGACGTTAGGGACATATGGGACATTTAGGACGTCTGGGACATCTGGGACGTTAAGGACATATGGACGTCTGGGACGTTAAGGACATATGGGACGTCTGGGACGTTAGGGACATATGGGACATTTAGGACGTCTGAGACGTCTGGGACGTTAGGGACATATAGGACATCTAGGATGTCTGAGACGTCTGGGACGTTAGGGACATATGGGACATTTAGGACGTCTGGGACGTCTGGGACGTTAAGGACATATGGGGCGTCTGCTACGTTAGGGACATATGGGACATCTGGGACGTCTGGGACGTTACGGACATATGGGACATCTGGGACGTCTGGGACGTTAAGGACATATGGGACATCTAGGAAGTCTGAGACTTCCGGGACGTTAAAGACATAATGGGACATTTAGGACGCCTGGCACATTAGGGACATATGGGACATCTAATACGCCTGGGACATTAGGGACATATGGGACATATGGGACATCTGGGACGTCTGGGACGTTAGGGACATATGGGACATCTGGGACGTCTGGGACGTTATTAAGGACATATGGGACTTCTAGGACGTCTGGGACGTCTGGGACGTTAAGGACATATGGGACATCTAGGGCGTCTGGGACGTCTGGGACGTTAAGGACATATGGGACATTTACTACGCCTGGGATATTAGAAAACATATGGGACATCTGGGACGTGTGGGACTTTAGGAACATATGGGACATCTGGGACGTCTGGGACGTTAAGGACATATGGGACAATTTAGGACGCCCTGGACATTAGGGACATATGGGACATATGGGAGGTCTGGGACGCCTGGGACATTAGGGACATATGGGACATATAGGACATCTGGGACGTCTGGGACGTTATTGACATATGGGACATCTGGGACGTCTGGGACGTTAAGGATATAAGGGACACCTAGAACGTCTGGGACGTTAGGGACATATGGGAGATCTGGGACGTCTGAGACGTTAGGGGCATATAAGACATCTAGGACGTCTGGGACGTTAGGGACATATGGAACATCTGGGACGTTAGGGACATATGGGACATCTGGGACGTCTGGGACGTTAGGGAGATATAGGACATATGGGATATCTGGAACGTCTGGGACGTTAAGGATATATGGGACATCTAGGACGTCTGGGACGTTAGGGAAATATGGGACATCTGGGACGCCTGGGACATTAAGGACATATGGAACATATGGGACATATGGGACGTCTGGGACGTTAGAGACATATGGGACATCTGGGACGTCTGGGACGTTAAGGACATATGGGACATTTAGGACGTCTGGGACGTCTGGGACGTTAAGGACATATGGGACATTTAAGGCGCCTGGGACATTACGGACATATGGGACATATGGGACATCTGGGACGTCTGGGACGTTAAGGACATATGGGAAATCTAGGACGTCTGGGACGTTAAGGACATATGGGACATTTAGGACGTCTGGGACGTCTGGGACGTTAAGGACATATGGGACATTTAAGGCGCCTGGGACATTACGGACATATGGGACATATGGGACATCTGGGACGCCTGGGACATTAAGGACATATGGGACATCTGGGACGTCTGGGACGTTAGGGACATATGGGACATCTGTGACGTCTGGGACGTTAAGGACATATGAGGCATCTGGGACGTCTGCGACATTAGAATAATATGAAACATATGGGATATCTGGTACGTCTGGGACGTTAGGGACATATGGAACATCCAGGACGCCTGGGACATTAGAATCATATGAAACATATGGGACATCTGGGACGTCTGGGACGTTAAGGACATTTGGGACATCTAGGACGTCTGGGAGGTCTGGGACGTTAAGGACATATGGGACATTTAGGACGCCTGGGACATTAGGGACATTTGGGACATATGGGAGATCTGGGACGCCTGGGACATTAGGGATATATGGGACATATAGGACATCTGGGACGTCTGGGACGTTAGGGACATATGGGACATCTGGGACGCCTGGGACGTTAAGGGTATAAGGGACATATAGAACGTCTGGGACGTTAGAGACATATGGGAGATCTTGGACGTCTGGGACGTTAGGGACATATAGGACATCTAAAACGTCTGGGACGTTAGGGACATATGGAACATCTGGGACGTTAGGGACATATGGGACATCTGGGACGTCTGGGACGTTATTGAGATATAGGACATATGGGATATCTGGGTCGTCTGGGACGTTAAGGATATATGGGACATCTAGGACGTCTGGGACGTTAGGGACATATGGGACATTTGGGACGCCTGGGACATTAAGCACATATGGGACATATGGGACGTCTGGAACGTCTGGGACGTTAGAGACATATGGGACATCTGGGACGTCTGGGACGTTAAGGACATATGTCACATCTAGGACGTCTGGGACGTCTGGGACGTTAAGGACATATGGGACATTTAGGGCGCCTGGGACATTAGGGACATATGGGACATATGGGACATCTGGGACGTCTGGGACGTTAAGGACATATGGGACATCTAGGACGTCTGGGACGTCTGAAACTTTAAGTACATATGGGACATTTAAAACGTCTGGGACATTAGGGACATATGGGACATATGGGACATCTGGGACGTCTGGGACGTTAAGGACATATGGGACATCTAGGACGTCTGGGACGTCTGAAACTTTAAGTACATATGGGACATTTAAAACGTCTGGCACATTAGGGACATATGGGACATCTAATACGCCTGGGACATTAGGGACATATGGGACATATGGGACATCTGGGACGTGTGGGACGTTAGGGACATATGGGACATCTGGAACGTCTGGGACGTTAAGGACATATGGGACATCTAGGACATCTAGGACGTCTAGGACGTTAGAGACATATGGAACATCTAGGACACCTGGGACATTAGAAACATATGAAACATATGGGACATCTGGGACGTCTGGGACGTTAAGGACATTTTGGGACATCTAGGACGTCTGGGACGTCTGGAACTTTAAGTACATATGGGACATTTAAAACGTCTGGGACATTAGGGACATATGGGACATATGGGACATCTGGGACTCCTGGAACATTAGGGACATATGAGACATATGGGAGACTTGGGACGTTTGGGACGTTAAGGACATATGGGACATCTGGGACGTCTGAGACGTTAGGGACATATGGGACATCTGGGACGTCTGGGACGTTAGGGACATATAGGACATCTAGGACGTCTGAGACGTCTGGGACGTTAGGGACATATGGGACATCTAGGACGTCTGGGATATTAGGGACATATGGGACATTTAGGACGTCTGGGACGTCTGGGACGTTAAGGACATATGGGACGTCTGGGACGTTAGGGACATATGGGACATTTAGGACGTCTGAGACGTCTGGGACGTTAGGGACATATAGGACATCTAAGACTTCTGAGACGTCTGGGACGTTATGAACATAGGGACATTTAGGACGTCTGGGACGTCTGGGACGTTAAGGGACATATGGGACGTCTGGGACGTTAGGGACTATGGGACATTTAGGACGTCTGGGACGTTAGGGACATATGGAATATCTAGGACGCCTGAGACATTAGGGACATATGGGACATATGGGACATCTGGGACGTCTGGGACGTTAAGGACATATGGGACATCTAGGAAGTCTGGGACTTCCGGGACGTTAAAGACATATGGGACATTTAGGACGCCTGGCACATTAGGGACATATGGGACATCTAATACGCCTGGGACATTAGGGACATATGGGACATATGGGACATCTGGGACGTGTGGGACGTTAGGGACATATGGGACATCTGGGACGTCTGGGACGTTAAGGACATATGGGACATCTAGGACATCTAGGACGTCTGGGACGTTAGAGACATATGGAACATCTAGGACGCCTGGGACATTAGAAACATATGAAACATATGGGACATCTGGGACGTCTGGGACGTTAAGGACATTTGGGACATTTAGGACGTCTGGGACGTCTGGGACGTTAAGGAGATATGCGACATTTAGGGACGCCCTGGACATTAGGGACATATGGGACATATGGGATATCTAGGACGTCTGGGACGTTAAGGACAAATGGACATCTAGGACGTCTGGGACGTCTGGGACGTTAAGGACATATGGGACATTAAGGACGCCCTGAACGTTAGGGACATATGGGACATATGGGAGGTCTGGGACGCCTGGGACATTAGGGACATATGGGACATATAGGACATCTAGGACGTCTGGGACGTTATTGACATATGGGACATCTGGGACGTCTGGGACGTTAAGGATATAAGGGACACCTAGAACGTCTGGGACGTTAGGGACATATGGGAGATCTGGGACGTCTGGGACGTTAGGGGCATATAAGACATCTAGGACGTCTGGGACGTTAGGGACATATGGAACATCTGGGACGTTAGGGACATATGGGACATCTGGGACGTCTGGGACGTTAGGAAGATATAGGACATATGGGATATCTGGGACGTCTGGGACGTTAAGGATATATGGGACATCTAGGACGTCTGGGACGTTAGGGAAATATGGGACATCTGGGACGCCTGGGACATTAAGGACATATGGGACATATGGGACATATGGGACGTCTGGGACGTTAGAGACATATGGGACATCTGGGACGTCTGGGACGTTAAGGACATATGGGACATATGGGACATCTGGGACGTCTGGGACGTTAAGGACATATGGGACATCTAGGACGTCTGGGACGTTAAGGACATATGGGGCATCTAGGGCGCCTGGGACATTAGGGACATATGGGACATATGGGACATCTGGGATGTCTGGGACGTTAAGGACATATGGGACATCTAGGACGTCTGGGACGTCTGAAACTTTAAGTACATTTGGGACATTTAAAACGTCTGGGACATTAGGGACATATGGGACATATGGGACATCTGTGACTCTTGGAACATTAGGGACATATGAGACATATGGGAGACTTGGGACGTTTGGGACGTTAAGGACATATGGGACATCTGGGACGTCTGAGACGTTAGGAACATATGGGACATCTGGGACGTCTGGGACGTTAGGGACATATAGGACATCTAGACGTCTGAGACGTCTGGGACGTTAGGGACATATGGGACATCTAGGACGTCTGGGATATTAGGGACATATGGGACATTTAGGACGTCTGGGACGTCTGGGGACGTTAAGGACATATGGGACGTCTGGGACGTTAGGGACATATAGGACATCTAGGACGTCTGAGACGTCTGGGACGTTAGGGACATATGGGACATCTAGGACATCTGGGATATTAGGGAAATATGGGACATTTAGGACGTCTGAGGACGTCTGGCACGTTAGGGACATATAGGACATCTAAGACGTCTGAGACGTCTGGGACGTTAGGAACATATGGGACATTTAGGACGTCTGGGACGTCTGGGACGTTAAGGACATATGAGACGTCTGGGACGTTAGGGACATATGGGACATTTAGGACGTCTGGGACGTTAGGGACATATGGAATATCTAGGACGCCTGAGACATTAGGGACATATGGGACATATGGGACATCTGGGACGTCTGGGACGTTAAGGACATATGCGACATCTAGGAAGTCTGGGACTTCCGGGACGTTAAAGACATATGGGACATTAGGACGCCTGGCACATTAGGGACATATGGGACATCTAATACGCCTGGGACATTAGGGACATATGGGATATATGGGACATCTGGGACGTGTGGGACGTTAGGGACATATGGGACATCTGTGACGTCTGGGACGTTAAGGACATATGGGACATCTAGGACATCTAGGACGTCTGGGACGTTAGAGACATATGGAACATCTAGGACGCCTGGGACATTAGAAACATATGAAACATATGGGACATCTGGGACGTCTGGGACGTTAAGGACATTTTGGGACATCTAGGACGTCTGGGACGTCTGAAACTTTAAGTACATATGGACATTTAAAACGTCTGGGACATTAGGGACATATGGGACATATGGGACATCTGGGACTCCTGGAACATTAGGGACATATGATACATATGGGAGACTTGGGACGTTTGGGACGTTAAGGACATATGGGACATCTGGGACGTCTGAGACGTTAGGGACATATGGGACATCTGGGACGTCTGGGACGTTAGGGACATATAGGACATCTAGGACGTCTGAGACGTCTGGGACGTTAGGGACATATGGGACATCTAGGACGTCTGGGATATTAGGGACATATGGGACATTTAGGACGTCTGGGACGTCTGGGACGTTAAGGACATATGGGACGTCTGGGACCGTTAGGGACATATGGGACATTTAGGACGTCTGAGACGTCTGGGACGTTAGAGACATATAGGACATCTAAGACGTCTGAGACGTCTGGGACGTAAGGACATATGGGACGTCTGGGACGTTAGGGACATATGGGACATTTAGGACGTCTGAGACGTCTGGGACGTTAGGGACATATAGGACATCTAAGACGTCTGAGACGTCTGGGACGTTAGGAACATATGGGACATTTAGGACGTCTGGGACGTCTGGGACGTTAAGGACATATGGGACGTCTGGGACGTTAGGGACATATGGGACATTTAGGACGTCTGGGACGTTAGGGACATATGGATATCTAGGACGCCTGAGACATTAGGGACATATGGGACATATGGGACATCTGGGACGTCTGTGACGTTAAGGACATATGGGACATCTAGGAAGTGTGGGACTTCCGGGACGTTAAAGACATATGGGACATTTAGGACGCCTGGCACATTAAGGACATATGGACATCTAATACGCCTGGGACATTAGGGACATATGGGACATATGGGACATCTGGGACGTGTGGGACGTTAGGGACATATGGGACATCTGGGACGTCAGGGACGTTAAGGACATATGGGACATCTAGGACATCTAGGACGTCTGGGACGTTAGAGACATATGGAACATCTAGGACGCCTGGGATATTAGAAACATATGAAACATATGGGACATCTTGGACGTCTGGGACGTTAAGGACATTTGGGACATCTAGGACGTCTGGGACGTCTGGGACGTTAAGGAGATATGGGACATTTAGGACGCCCTGGACATTAGGGACATATGGGACATATGGGATATCTAGGACGTCTGGGACGTTAAGGACAAATGGGACATCTAGGACGTCTGGGACGTATGGGACGTTAAGGACATATGGGACATTAAGGACGCCCTGAACATTAGGGACATATGGGACATATGGGAGGTCTGGGACGCCTGGGACATTAGGGACATATGGGACATATAGGACATCTGGGACGTCTGGGACGTTATTGACATATGGGACATCTGGGACGTCTGGGACGTTAAGGATATAGGGGACACCTAGAACGTCTGGGACGTTAGGGGACATATGGGAGATCTGGGACGTCTGGACGTTAGGGGCATATAAGACATCTAGGGACGTCTGGGACGTTAGGGACATATGGAACATCTGGGACATTAGGGACATATGGGACATCTGGGACGTCTGGGACGTTAGGGAGATATAGGACATATGGGATATCTGGGACGTCTGGGACGTTAAGGATATATGGGACATCTAGGACGTCTGGGACGTTAGGGAAATATGGGACATCTGGGACGCCTGGGACATTAAGGACATATGGGACATATGGGACATATGGGACGTCTGGGACGTTAGAGACATATGGGACATCTGGGACGTCTGGGACGTTAAGGACATATGGGACATCTAGGACGTCTGGGACGTTAAGGACATATGGGACATCTAGGGCGTCTGGGACGTCTGGGACGTTAAGGACATATGGGACATTTACAACGCCTGGGATATTAAGGACATATGGGACATCTGGGACGTCTGGGACGTTAGGGACATATGGGACATCTGTGACGTCTGGGACGTTAAGGACATATGGGACATCTAGGACGTCTGGGACGTTAAGGACATATGGGACATCTAGGGCGTCTGGGACGTCTGGGACGTTAAGGACATATGGGACATCTAGGGCGTCTGGGACGTCTGGGACGTTAAGGACATATGGGACATTTACAACGCCTGGGATATTAAGGACATATGGGACATATGGGACGACTGGGACGTTAGAGACATATGGGACATCCGGGACGTCTGGGACGTTAAGGACATATGTCACATCTAGGACGTCTGGGACGTCTGGGACGTTAAGGACATATAAGACATTTAGGGCGCCTGGGACATTAGGGACGTATGGGACATATGGGACATCTGGGATATCTGGGACGTTAAGGACATATGGGACATCTAGGACGTCTGGGACGTCTGAAACTTTAAGTACATTTGGGACATTTAAAACGTCTGGGACATTAGGGACATATGGGACATATGGGACATCTGGGACTCCTGGAAAATTATTGACATATGAGACATATGGGAGACTTGGGACGTTTGGGACGTTAAGGACATATGGGACATCTGGGACGTCTGAGACGTTAGGGACGTTAGGGACATATGGGAAATCTAGGACGTCTGGGATATTAGGGACATATGGGACATTTAGGACGTCTGGGACGTCTGGGACGTTAAGGACATATGGGACGTCTGGGACGTTAGGGACATATGGGACATTTAGGACGTCTGAGAATTCTGGGACGTTAGGGACATATAGGACATCTAAGACGTCTGAGACGTCTGGGACGTTAGGAACATATGGGACATTTAGGACGTCTGGGACGTCTGAGACGTCTGGGACGTTAGGGACATATGGGAAATCTAGGACGTCTGGGATATTAGGGACATATGGGACATTTAGGACGTCTGGGACGTCTGGGACGTTAAGGACATATGGGACGTCTGGGACGTTAGGGACATATGGGACATTTAGGACGTCTGGGACGTCTGAGACGTCTGGGACGTTAGGGACATATAGGACATCTAGGACGTCTGAGACGTCTGGGACGTTAGGGACATATGGGAAATCTAGGACGTCTGGGATATTAGGGACATATGGGACATTTAGGACATCTGGGACGTCTGGGACGTTAGGGACATATAGGACATCTAGGACGTCTGAGACGTCTGGGACGTTAGGGACATATGGGAAATCTAGGACGTCTGGGATATTAGGGACATATGGGACATTTAGGACGTCTCGGACGTCTGGGACGTTAAGGACATATGGGACGTCTGGGACGTTAGGGACATATGGGACATTTAGGACGTCTGAGAATTCTGGGACGTTAGGGACATATAGGACATCTAAGACGTCTGAGACGTCTGGGACGTTAGGAACATATGGGACATTTAGGACGTCTGGGACGTCTGGGACGTTAAGGACATATGAGACGTCTGGGACGTTAGGGACATATGGGACATTTAGGACGTCTGGGACGTTAGGGACATATGGAATATCTAGGACGCCTGAGACATTAGGGACATATGGGACATATGGGACATCTGGGACGTCTGGGACGTTAAGGACATATGGGACATCTAGGAAGTCTGGGACTTCCGGGACGTTAAAGACATATGGGACATTTAGGACGCCTGGCACATTAGGGACATATGGGACATCTAATACGCCTGGGACATTAGGGACATATGGGACATATGGGACATCTGGGACGTGTGGGACGTTAGGGACATATGGGACATCTGGGAAGTCTGGGACGTTAAGGACATATGGGACATCTAGGACATCTAGGACGTCTGGGACGTTAGAGACATATGGAACATCTAGGACGCCTGGGACATTAGAAACATATGAAACATATGGGACATCTGGGACGTCTGGGACGTTAAGGACATTTTGGGACATCTAGGACGTCTGGGACGTCTGAAACTTTAAGTACATATGGGACATTAAAAACGTCTGGGACATTAGGGACATATGGGACATATGGGACATCTGGGACTCCTGGAACATTAGGGACATATGAGACATATGGGAGACTTGGGACGTTTGGGACGTTAAGGACATATGGGACATCTGGGACGTCTGAGACGTTAGGGACATATGGGACATCTGGGACGTCTGAGACGTTAGGGACATATAGGACATCTAGGACGTCTGAGACGTCTGGGACGTTAGGGACATATGGGACATCTAGGACGTCTGGGATATTAGGGACATATGGGACATTTAGGACGTCTGGGACGTCTGGGACGTTAAGGTGATATGGGACGTCTGGGACGTTAGGGACATATGGGACATTTAGGACGTCTGAGACGTCTGGGACGTTAGAGACATATAGGACATCTAAGACGTCTGAGACGTCTGGGACGTTAAGGACATATGGGACGTCTGGGACGTTAGGGACATATGGGACATTTAGGACGTCTGAGACGTCTGGGACGTTAGGGACATATAGGACATCTAAGACGTCTGAGACGTCTGGGACGTTAGGAACATATGGGACATTTAGGACGTCTGGGACGTCTGGGACGTTAAGGACATATGGGACGTCTGGGACGTTAGGGACATATGGGACATTTAGGACGTCTGGGACGTTAGGGACATATGGAATATCTAGGACGCCTGAGACATTAGGGACATATGGGACATCTGGGACGTCTGGGACGTTAAGGACATATGGGACATCTAGGAAGTCTGGGACTTCCGGGACGTTAAAGACATATGGGACATTTAGGACGCCTGGCACATTAAGGACATATGGGACATCTAATACGCCAGGAACATTAGGGACATATGGGACATATGGGACATCTGGGACGTGTGGGACGTTAGGGACATATGGGATATCTGGGACGTCTGGGACGTTAAGGACATATGGGACATCTAGGACATCTAGGACGTCTGGGACGTTAGAGACATATGGAACATCTAGGACGCCTGGGACATTAGAAACATATGAAACATATGGGACATCTGGGACGTCTGGGACGTTAAGGACATTTGGGACATCTAGGACGTCTGGGACGTCTGGGACGTTAAGGCGATATGGGACATTTAGGACGTCCTGGACATTAGGGACATATGGGACATATGGGATATCTAGGACGTCTGGGACGTTAAGGACAAATGGGACATCTAGGACGTCTAGGACGTCTGGGACGTAAAGGACATATGGGACATTAAGGACGCCCTGAACATTAGGGACATATGGGACATATGGGAGGTCTGGGACGCCTGGGACATTAGGGACATATGGGACATATAGGACATCTGGGACGTCTGGGACGTTATTGACATATGGGACATCTGGGACGTCTGGGACGTTAAGGATATAAGGGACACCTAGAACGTCTGGGACGTTAGGGACATATGGGAGATCTGGGACGTCTGGGACGTTAGGGGCATATAAGACATCTAGGACGTCTGGGACGTTAGGGACATATGGAACATCTGGGACATTAGGGACATATGGGACATCTGGGACGTCTGGGACGTTAGGGAGATATAGGACATACGGGATATCTGGGACGTCTGGGACGTTAAGGATATATGGGACATCTAGGACGTCTGGGACGTTAGGGAAATATGGGACATCTGGGACGCCTGGGACATTAAGGACATATGGGACATATGGGACGTCTGGGACGTTAGAGACATATGGGACATTTAGGACGTCAGGGACGTTAAGGACATATGGGACATCTAGGACGTCTGGGACGTTAAGGACATATGGGACATCTAGGGCGTCTGGGACGTCTGGGACGTTAAGGACATATGGGACATTTACAACGCCTGGGATATTAAGGACATATGGGACATCTGCGACGTCTGGGACGTTAGGGACATATGGGACATCTGTGACGTCTGGGACGTTAAGGACATATGGGACATCTAGGACATCTGGTACGTCTGGGACGTTAGGGACATATGGAACATCCAGGACGCTTGAGACATTAGAAACATATGAATCATATGGGAGATCTGGGACGTCTGGGACGTTAAGGACATTTGGGACATCTAGGACGTCTGGGAGGTCTGGGACGTTAAGGACATATGGGACATTTAGGACGCCTGGGACATTATTGACATTTGGGACATATGGGAGATCTGGGACGCCTGGGACATTAGGGATATATGGGACATATAGGACATCTGGGACGTCTGGGACGTTATTGAGATATAGGACATATGGGATATCTGGGACGTCTGGGACGTTAAGGATATATGGGACATCTAGGACGTCTGGGACGTTAGGAACATATGGGACATTTGGGACGCCTGGGACATTAAGCACATATGGGACATATGGGACATATGGGACGTCTGGGACGTTAGAGACATATGGGACATCTGGGACGTCTGGGACGTTAAGGACATATGTCACATCTAGGACGTCTGGGACGTCTGGGACGTTAAGGACATATGGGACATTTAGGGCGCCTGGGACATTAGGGACATATGGGACATATAGGACATCTGGGACGTCTGGGACGTTAAGGACATATGGGACATCTAGGACGTCTGGGACGTCTGAAACTTTAAGTACATTTGGGACATTTAAAACGTCTGGGACATTAGGGACATATGGGACATATGGGACATCTGGGACTCCTGGAACATTAGGGACATATGAGACATATGGGAGACTTGGGACGTTTGGGACGTTAAGGACATATGGGACATCTGGGACGTCTGAGACGTTAGGGACATATGGGACATGTAGGACGTCTGGGACGTTAGGGACATATAGGACATCTAGGACGTCTGAGACGTCTGGGACGTTAGGGACATATGGGACATCTAGGACGTCTGGGATATTAGGGACATATGGGACATTTAGGACGTCTGAGACGTCTGGGACGTTAAGGACATATGGGACGTCTGGGACGTTAGGGACATATGGGACATTTAGGACGTCTGAGACGTCTGGGACGTTAGGGACATATAGGATATCTAAGACGTCTGAGACGTCTGGGACGTTAGGAACATATGGGACATTTAGGACGTCTGCGACGTCTGGGACGTTAAGGACATATGAGACGTCTGGGACGTTAGGGACATATGGGACATTTAGGACGTCTGGGACGTTAGGGACATATGGAATATCTAGGACGCCTGAGACATTAGGGACATATGGGACATATGGGACATCTGGGACGTCTGGGACGTTAAGGACATATGGGACATCTAGGAAGTCTGGGACTTCCGGGACGTTAAAGACATATGGGACATTTAGGACACCTGGCACATTAGGGACATATGGGACATCTAATACGCCTGGGACATTAGGGACATATGGGACATATGGGACATCTGGGACGTGTGGGACGTTAGGGACATATGGGACATCTGGGACGTCTGGGACGTTAAGGACATATGGGACATCTAGGACATCTAGGACGTCTGGGACGTTAGAGACATATGGAACATCTAGGACGCCTGGGACATTAGAAACATATGAAACATATGGGACATCTGGGACGTCTGGGACGTTAAGGACATTTTGGGACATCTAGGACGTCTGGGACGTCTGAAACTTTAAGTACATATGGGACATTTAAAACGTCTGGGACATTAGGGACATATGGGACATATGGGACATCTGGGACTCCTGGAACATTAGGGACATATGAGACATATGGGAGACTTGGGACGTTTGGGACGTTAAGGACATATGGGACATCTGGGACGTCTGAGACGTTAGGGACATATGGGACATCTGGGACGTCTGGGACGTTAGGGACATATAGGACATCTAGGACGTCTGAGACGTCTGGGACGTTAGGGACATATGGGACATCTAGGACGTCTGGGATATTAGGGACATATGGGACATTTAGGACGTCTGGGACGTCTGGGACGTTAAGAACATATGGGACGTCTGGGACGTTAGGGACATATGGGACATTTAGGACGTCTGAGACGTCTGGGACGTTAGAGACATATAGGACATCTAAGACGTCTGAGACGTCTGGGACGTTAGGAACATATGGGACATTTAGGACGTCTGGGACGTCTGGGACGTTAAGGACATATGGGACGTCTGGGACGTTAGAAACATATGGAACATTTAGGACGTCTGGGACGTTAGGGACATATGGAATATCTAGGACGCCTGAGACATTAGGGACATATGGGACATCTGGGACGTCTGGGACGTTAAGGACATATGGGACATCTAGGAAGTCTGGGACTTCCGGGACGTTAAAAACATATGGGACATTTAGGACGCCTGGCACATTAGGGACATATGGGACATCTAATACGCCTGGGACATTAGGGACGTTAGGGACATATGGGACATCTGGGACGTCTGGGACGTTAAGGACATATGGGACATCTAGGACATCTAGGACGTCTGGGACGTTAGAGACATATGGAACATCTAGGACGCCTGGGACATTAGAAACATATGAAACATATGGGACATCTGGGACGTCTGGGACGTTAAGGACATTTGGGACATCTAGGACGTCTGGGACGTCTGGGACGTTAAGGAGATATGGGTCATTTAGGACGCCCTGGACATTAGGGACATATGGGACATATGGGATATCTAGGACGTCTGCAACGTTAAGGACAAATGGGACATCTAGGACGTCTGGGACGTCTGGGACGTTAAGGACATATGAGACATTAAGGACGCCCTGGACATTAGGGACATATGGGACATATGGGAGGTCTGGGAGGCCTGGGACATTAGGGACATATGGGACATATAGGACATCTGGGACGTCTGGGACGTTATTGACATATGGGACATCTGGGACGTCTGGGACGTTAAGGATATAAGGGACACCTAAAACGTCTGGGACGTTAGGGTCATATGGGAGATCTGGGACGTCTGGGACGTTAGGGGCATATAAGACATTTAGGACGTCTGGGACGTTAGGGACATATGGAACATCTGGGACGTTAGGGACATCTGGGACGTCTGGGACGTTAGGGAGATATAGGACATATGGGATATCTGGGACGTCTGGGACGTTAAGGATATATGGGACATCTAGGACGTCTGGGACGTTAGGGAAATATGGGACATCTGGAACGCCTGGGACATTAAGGACATATGGGACATATGGGACATATGGGACGTCTGGGACGTTAGAGACATATGGGACATCTGGGACGTCTGGGACGTTAAGGACATATGGGACATATGGGACATCTGGGACGTCTGGGACGTTAAGGACATATGGGACATCTAGGACGTCTGGGACGTTAAGGACATATGGGACATCTAGGGCGTCTGGGACGTCTGGGACGTTAAGGACATATGGGACATTTACAACGTTTGGGATATTAAGGACATATGGGACATCTGGGACGTCTGGGACGTTAGGGACATATGGGACATCTGTGACGTCTGGGACGTTAAGGACATATGGGACATCTAGGACATCTGGTACGTCTGGGACGGTAGGGACATATGGAACATCCAGGACGCCTGGGACATTAGAAACATATGAATCATATGGGACATCTGGAACGTCTGGGACGTTAAGGACATTTGGGACATCTATAACGTCTGGGAGGTCTGGGACGTTAAGGACATATGGGACATTTAGGACGCCTGGGACATTATTGAAATTTGGGACATATGGGAGATGTGGGACGGCTGGGACATTAGGGATATATGGGTCATATAGGACATCTGGGAAGTCTGGGACGTTAGGGACATATGGGACATTTGGGAAGCCTGGGACGTTAAGGGTATAAGGGACATCTAGAACGTCTGGGACGTTAGGGACATCTGGGAGATCTGGGACGTCTGGGACGTTAGGGACATATAGGACATCTAGGACGTTAGGGACATATGGGACATCTGGGACGTCTGGGACGTTATTGAGATATAGGACATATGGGATATCTGGGACGTCTGGGACGTTAAGGATATATGGGACATCTAGGACGTCTGGGACGTTAGGGACATATGGGACATTTGGGACGCCTGGGACATTAAGCACATATGGGACATATGGGACAAATGGGACGTCTGGGACGTTAGAGACATATGGGACATCTGGGACGTCTGGGACGTTAAGGACATATGGGACATTTAGGACGTCTGGGACGTCTGGGACGTTAAGGACATATGGGACATTTAGGGCGCCTGGGACATTAGGGACATATGGGACATATGGGACATCTGGGACGTTAGAGACATATGGGACATCTAGGACATCTGGTACGTCTGGGACGTTAGGGACATATGGAACATCCAGGACGCCTGGGGCATTAGAAACATATGAAACATATGGGACATCTGGGACGTCTGCGACGTTAGGGACATATGGGACATTTGTGACGTCTGGGACGTTAAGGACATATGGGACATCTAGGACATCTGGTACGTCTGGGACGTTAGGGACATATGGAACATCCAGGACGCCTGGGGCATTAGAAACATATGAAACATATGGGACATCTGGGACGTCTGGGACGTTAAGGACATTTGGGACATCTAGGACGTCTGGGAGGTCTGGGACGTTAAGGACATATGGGACATTTAGGACGCCTGGGACATTAGGGACATTTGGGACATATGGGAGATTTGGGACGCTTGGGACATTAGGGATATATGGGACATATAGGACATCTGGGACGTCTGGGACGTTAGGGACCTATGGGACATCTGGGACGCCTGGGACGTTAAGGATATAAGGGACATCTAGAACGTCTGGGACGTTAGGGACATATGGGAGATTTGGGACGTCTGGGACGTTAGGGACATATAGGACATCTAGGACGTCTGGGACGTTAGGGACGTATGGAACATCTGGGACGTTAGGGACATATGGAACATCTGGGACGTCTGGGACGTTATTGAGATATAGGACATATGGGATATCTGGGACGTCTGGGACGTTAAGGATATATGGGACATCTAGGACGTCTGGAACGTTAGGGACATTTGGGACATTTGGGACGCCTGGGACATTAAGCACATATGGGACATATGGGACATATGGGACGTCTGGGACGTTAGCGACATATGGGACATCTGGGACGTCTGGGACGTTAAGGACATATGTCACATCTAGGACGTCTGGGAGGTCTAGGACGTTAAGGACATATGGGACATTTAGGGCGCCTGGGACATTAGGGACATATGGGACATATGGGACATCTGGGATGTCTGGGACGTTAAGGACATATGGGACATCTAGGACGTCTGGGACGTCTGAAACTTTAAGTACATATGGGACATTTAAAACGTCTGGGACATTAGGGACATATGGGACATATGGAACATCTGGGACGCCTGGAACATTAGGGACATATGAGACATATGGGACATCTGGGACGTCTGGAACGCTAAGGACATATGGGACATCTGGGACGTCTGAGACGTTAGGGAAATATGGGACATCCGGGACGTCTTGGACGTTAGGGACATATAGGACATCTAGGACGTCTGAGACGTCTGGGACGTTAGGGACGTATGGGACATCTAGGACGTCTGGGATATTAGGGACATATGGGACATTTAGGACGTCTGGGACGTCTGGGACGTTAAGGACATATGGGACGTCTGGGACGTTAGGGACATATGGGACATTTAGGACGTCTGAGACGTCTGGGACGTTAGGGACATATGGGACGTCTGGGACGTTAGGGACATATGGGACATTTAGGACGTCTGGGACGTTAGGGACATATGGAATATCTAGGACGCCTGGGACATTAGGGACATATAGGACATATGGGACATCTGGGACGTCTGGGACGTTAGAAACATATGGGACATCTGGGACGTCTGGGACGTTAAGGACATATGGGACATCTAGGAAGTCTGGGACTTCCGGGACGTTAAAAACATATGGGACATTTAGGACGCCTGGCACATTAGGGACATATGGGACATCTAATACGCCTGGGACATTAAGGATATATAAGACCTTTGGGACATCTGGGACGTCTGGGACGTTAGGGACATATGGCTCATCTGGGACGTCTGAGACGTTAAAGACATATGGGACATCTAGGACGTCTGGGACGTTAGGGACATATGGGACATCTGGGACGTCTGGGACTTTAGGGACATATGGGACATCTGGGACGTCTGGTACGTTAAGGACATTTGGGACATCTAGGACGTCTGGGAGGTCTGGGACGTTAAGGACATATGGGACATTTAGGGCGCCTGGGACATTAGGGACATTTGGGACATATGGGTGATTTGGGACGTCTGGGACGTTAAGGATATAAGGGACATCTAGAACGTCTGGGACGTTAGGGACATATGGGAGATCTGGGACGTCTGGGACGTTAGGGACATATAGGACATCTAGGACGTCTGGGACGTTAGGGACATATGGAACATCTGGGACGTTAGGGACATATGGGACATCTGGGACGTCTGGGACGTTATTGAGGTATAGAACATATGGAATATCTGGGACGTCTGGGACGTTAAGGATATATGGGACATCTAGGACGTCTGGGACGTTAGGGACATATGGGACATTTGGGACGCCTGGGACATTAAGGACATATGGGACATATGGGACGTCTGAGACGTTAGAGACATATGAGACATCTGGGACGTCTGGGACGTTAAGGACATATGTCACATCTAGAACGTCTGGGACGTCTGGGACGTTAAGGACATATGGGACATTTAGGGCGCCTGGGACATTAGGGACATATGGGACATATGGGACATCTAAGACGTCTGGGACGTTAAGGACATATGGGACATCTAGGACGTCTGGGACGTCTGAAACTTTAAGTACATATGGGACATTTAAAACGTCTGGGATATTAGGGACATATGGGACATATGGGACATCTGGGACGCCTGGAACAATAGGGACATATGAGACATATGGGACATCTGGGACGTCTGGGACGTTAAGGACATATGGGACATCTAGGACGTCTGAGACGTTAGGGACATATGGGACATCTGGGACGTCTGGGACGTTAGGGACATATAGGACATCTAAAACGTCTGAGACGTCTGGGACGTTTGGGACATATGGGACATCTAGGACGTCTGGGACATTAGGGACATATGGGACATTTAGGACGTCTGGGACGTCTGGGACGATAAGGACATATGGGACGTCTGGGACGTTAGGAATATATGGGACATTTAGGACGTCTGAGACGTCTGGGACGTTAGGGACATATAGGACATCTAGGACGTCTGATACGGCTAAGACGTTAGGGACATATGGGACATTTAGGACGTCTGGGACGTCTGGGACGTTAAGGACATATGGGACATCTAGGAAGTGTGGGACTTCCGGGACGTTAAAGACATATGGGACATTTAGGACGCCTGGCACATTAAGGACATATGGGACATCTAATACGCCTGGGACATTTGGGACGTCAGGGACGTTAAGGACATATGGGACATCTAGGACATCTAGGACGTCTGGGACGTTAGAGACATATGGAACATCTAGGACGCCTGGGATATTAGAAACATATGAAACATATGGGACATCTTGGACGTCTGGGACGTTAAGGACATTTGGGACATCTAGGACGTCTGGGACGTCTGGGACGTTAAGGAGATATGGGACATTTAGGACGCCCTGGACATTAGGGACATATGGGACATATGGGATATCTAGGACGTCTGGGACGTTAAGGACAAATGGGACATCTAGGACGTCTGGGACGTCTGGGACGTTAAGGACATATGGGACATTAAGGACGCCCTGAACATTAGGGACATATGGGACATATGGGAGGTCTGGGATGCCTGGGACATTAGGGACATATGGGACATATAGGACATCTGGGACGTCTGGGACGTTATTGACATATGGGACATCTGGGACGTCTGGGACGTTAAGGATATAGGGGACACCTAGAACGTCTGGGACGTTAGGGACATATGGGAGATCTGGGACGTCTGGGACGTTAGGGGCATATAAGACATCTAGGACGTCTGGGACGTTAGGGACATATGGAACATCTGGGACATTAGGGACATATGGGACATCTGGGACGTCTGGGACGTTAGGGAGATATAGGACATATGGGATATCTGGGACGTCTGGGACGTTAAGGATATATGGGACATCTAGGACGTCTGGGACGTTAGGGAAATATGGGACATCTGGGACGCCTGGGACCTTAAGGACATATGGGACATATGGGACAAATGGGACGTCTGGGACGTTAGAGACATATGGGACATCTGGGACGTCTGGGACGTTAAGGACATATGGGACATCTAGGACGTCTGAGACGTTAAGGACATATGGGACATCTAGGGCGTCTGGGACGTCTGGGACGTTAAGGACATATGGGACATTTACAACGCCTGGGATATTAAGGACATATGGGACATCTGGGACGTCTGGGACGTTAGGGACATATGGGACATCTGTGACGTCTGGGACGTTAAGGACATATGGGACATCTAGGACGTCTGGGACGTTAAGGACATATGGGACATCTAGGGCGTCTGGGACGTCTGGGACGTTAAGGACATATGGGACATCTAGGGCGTCTGGGACGTCTGGGACGTTAAGGACATATGGGACATTTACAACGCCTGGGATATTAAGGACATATGGGACATATGGGACGTCTGGGACGTTAGAGACATATGGGACATCCGGGACGTCTGGGACGTTAAGGACATATGTCACATCTAGGACGTCTGGGACGTCTGGGACGTTAAGGACATATGGGACATTTAGGGCGCCTGGGACATTAGGGACGTATGGGACATATGGGACATCTGGGATATCTGGGACGTTAAGGACATATGGGACATCTAGGACGTCTGGGACGTCTGAAACTTTAAGTACATTTGGGACATTTAAAACGTCTGGGACATTAGGGACATATGGGACATATGGGACATCTGGGACTCCTGGAAAATTATTGACATATGAGACATATGGGAGACTTGGGACGTTTGGGACGTTAAGGACATATGGGACATCTGGGACGTCTGAGACGTTAGGGACGTTAGGGACTTATGGGAAATCTAGGACGTCTGGGATATTAGGGACATATGGGACATTTAGGACGTCTGGGACGTCTGGGACGTTAAGGACATATGGGACGTCTGGGACGTTAGGGACATATGGGACATTTAGGACGTCTGAGAATTCTGGGACGTTAGGGACATATAGGACATCTAAGACGTCTGAGACGTCTGGGACGTTAGGAACATATGGGACATTTAGGACGTCTGGGACGTCTGAGACGTCTGGGACGTTAGGGACATATGGGAAATCTAGGACGTCTGGGATATTAGGGACATATGGGACATTTAGGACGTCTGGGACGTCTGGGACGTTAAGGACATATGGGACGTCTGGGACGTTAGGGACATATGGGACATTTAGGACGTCTGGGACGTCTGAGACGTCTGGGACGTTAGGGACATATAGGACATCTAGGACGTCTGAGACGTCTGGGACGTTAGGGACATATGGGAAATCTAGGACGTCTGGGATATTAGGGACATATGGGACATTTAGGACATCTGGGACGTCTGGGACGTTAGGGACATATAGGACATCTAGGACGTCTGAGACGTCTGGGACGTTAGGGACATATGGGAAATCTAGGACGTCTGGGATATTAGGGACATATGGGACATTTAGGACGTCTGGGACGTCTGGGACGTTAAGGACATATGGGACGTCTGGGACGTTAGGGACATATGGGACATTTAGGACGTCTGAGAATTCTGGGACGTTAGGGACATATAGGACATCTAAGACGTCTGAGACGTCTGGGACGTTAGGAACATATGGGACATTTAGGACGTCTGGGACGTCTGGGACGTTAAGGACATATGAGACGTCTGGGACGTTAGGGACATATGGGACATTTAGGACGTCTGGGACGTTAGGGACATATGGAATATCTAGGACGCCTGAGACATTAGGGACATATGGGACATATGGGACATCTGGGACGTCTGGGACGTTAAGGACATATGGGACATCTAGGAAGTCTGGGACTTCCGGGACGTTAAAGACATATGGGACATTTAGGACGCCTGGCACATTAGGGACATATGGGACATCTAATACGCCTGGGACATTAGGGACATATGGGACATATGGGACATCTGGGACGTGTGGGACGTTAGGGACATATGGGACATCTGGGACGTCTGGGACGTTAAGGACATATGGGACATCTAGGACATCTAGGACGTCTGGGACGTTAGAGACATATGGAACATCTAGGACGCCTGGGACATTAGAAACATATGAAACATATGGGACATCTGGGACGTCTGGGACGTTAAGGACATTTTGGGACATCTAGGACGTCTGGGACGTCTGAAACTTTAAGTACATATGGGACATTTAAAACGTCTGGGACATTAGGGACATATGGGACATATGGGACATCTGGGACTCCTGGAACATTAGGGACATATGAGACATATGGGAGACTTGGGACGTTTGGGACGTTAAGGACATATGGGACATCTGGGACGTCTGAGACGTTAGGGACATATGGGACATCTGGGACGTCTGGGACGTTAGGGACATATAGGACATCTAGGACGTCTGAGACGTCTGGGACGTTAGGGACATATGGGACATCTAGGACGTCTGGGATATTAGGGACATATGGGACATTTAGGACGTCTGGGACGTCTGGGACGTTAAGGACATATGGGACGTCTGGGACGTTAGGGACATATGGGACATTTAGGACGTCTGAGACGTCTGGGACGTTAGAGACATATAGGACATCTAAGACGTCTGAGACGTCTGGGACGTTAAGGACATATGGGACGTCTGGGACGTTAGGGACATATGGGACATTTAGGACGTCTGAGACGTCTGGGACGTTAGGGACATATAGGACATCTAAGACGTCTGAGACGTCTGGGACGTTAGGAACATATGGGACATTTAGGACGTCTGGGACGTCTGGGACGTTAAGGACATATGGGACGTCTGGGACGTTAGGGACATATGGGACATTTAGGACGTCTGGGACGTTAGGGACATATGGAATATCTAGGACGCCTGAGACATTAGGGGCATATGGGACATCTGGGACGTCTGGGACGTTAAGGACATATGGGACATCTAGGAAGTCTGGGACTTCCGGGACGTTAAAGACATATGGGACATTTAGGACGCCTGGCACATTAAGGACATATGGGACATCTAATACGCCTGGGACATTAGGGACATATGGGACATATGGGACATCTGGGACGTGTGGGACGTTAGGGACATATGGGACATCTGGGACGTCTGGGACGTTAAGGACATATGGGACATCTTGGACATCTAGGACGTCTGGGACGTTAGAGACATATGGAACATCTAGGACGCCTGGGACATTAGAAACATATGAAACATATGGGACATCTGGGACGTCTGGGACGTTAAGGACATTTGGGACATCTAGGACGTCTGGGACGTCTGGGACGTTAAGGAGATATGGGACATTTAGAACGTCCTGGACATTAGGGACATATGGGACATATGGGATATCTAGGACGTCTGGGACGTTAAGGACAAATGGGACATCTAGGACGTCTAGGACGTCTGGGACGTAAAGGACATATGGGACATTAAGGACGCCCTGAACATTAGGGACATATGGGACATATGGGAGGTCTGGGACGCCTGGGACATTAGGGACATATGGGACATATAGGACATCTGGGACGTCTGAGACGTTATTGACATATGGGACATCTGGGACGTCTGGGACGTTAAGGATATAAGGGACACCTAGAACGTCTGGGACGTTAGGGACATATGGGAGATCTGGGACGTCTGGGACGTTAGGGGCATATAAGACATCTAGGACGTCTGGGACGTTAGGGACATATGGAACATCTGGGACATTAGGGACATATGGGACATGTGGGACGTCTGGGACGTTAGGGAGATATAGGACATATGGGATATCTGGGACGTCTGGGACGTTAAGGATATATGGGACATCTAGGACGTCTGGGACGTTAGGGAAATATGGGACATCTGGGACGCCTGGGACATTAAGGACATATGGGACATATGGGACATATGGGACGTCTGGGACGTTAGAGACATATGGGACATTTAGGACGTCTGGGACGTTAAGGATATATGGGACATCTAGGACGTCTGGGACGTTAAGGACATATGGGACATCTAGGGCGTCTGGGACGTCTGGGACGTTAAGGACATATGGGACATTTACAACGCCTGGGATATTAAGGACATATGGGACATCTGGGACGTCTGGGACGTTAGGGACATATGGGACATCTGTGACGTCTGGGACGTTAAGGACATATGGGACATCTAGGACATCTGGTACGTCTGGGACGTTAGGGACATATGGAACATCCAGGACGCTTGAGACATTAGAAACATATGAATCATATGGGAGATCTGGGACGTCTGGGACGTTAAGGACATTTGGGACATCTAGGACGTCTGGGAGGTCTGGGACGTTAAGGACATATGGGACATTTAGGACGCCTGGGACATTATTGACATTTGGGACATATGGGAGATCTGGGACGCCTGGGACATTAGGGATATATGGGACATATAGGACATCTGGGACGTCTGGGACGTTATTGAGATATAGGACATATGGGATATCTGGGACGTCTGGGACGTTAAGGATATATGGGACATCTAGGACGTCTGGGACGTTAGGGACATATGGGACATTTGGGACGCCTGGGACATTAAGCACATATGCTACATATGGGACATATGGGACGTCTGGGACGTTAGAGACATATGGGACATCTGGGACGTCTGGGACGTTAAGGACATATGTCACATCTAGGACGTCTGGGACGTCTGGGACGTTAAGGACATATGGGACATTTAGGGCGCCTGGGACATTAGGGACATATGGGACATATAGGACATCTGGGACGTCTGGGACGTTAAGGACATATGGGACATCTAGGACGTCTGGGACGTCTGAAACTTTAAGTACATTTGGGACATTTAAAACGTCTGGGACATTAGGGACATATGAGACATATGGGAGACTTGGGACGTTTGGGACGTTAAGGACATATGGGACATCTGGGACGTCTGAGACGTTAGGGACATTTGGGACATCTGGGACGTCTGGGACGTTAGGGACATATAGGACATCTAGGACGTCTGAGACGTCTGGGACGTTAGGGACATATGGGACATCTAGGACGTCTGGGATATTAGGGACATATGGGACATTTAGGACGTCTGAGACGTCTGGGACGTTAAGGACATATGGGACGTCTGGGACGTTAGGGACATATGGGACATTTAGGACGTCTGAGACGTCTGGGACGTTAGGGACATATAGGACATCTAAGACGTCTGAGACGTCTGGGACGTTAGGAACATATGGGACATTTAGGACGTCTGGGAGGTCTGGGACGTTAAGGACATACTTTCAAAGTAATTTCACAATAAACTTTAACTTAACTACATTAAGTTAGCATAACCGTCTTTATTAATAAGTGTGACACCGTCTTGTACTGATCTAAAAGCAATTGTTAACATTCATTTCCAGTTACTAGTCTTTCAAATGAAAATCTGCTCTCAAGTGTGAGCCCCGTTCTTAGTAGCTGACCCGACCCTGTGCTGCCTCATTAACCGCCATTAACCGTCTCGGTAATACGCCTGGGACATTAGGGACATATGGGACATATGGGACATCTGGGACGTGTGGGACGTTAGGGACATATGGGACATCTGGGACGTCTGGGACGTTAAGGACATATGGGACATCTAGGACATCTAGGACGTCTGGGACGTTAGAGACATATGGAACATCTAGGACGCCTGGGACATTAGAAACATATGAAACATATGGGACATCTGGGACGTCTGGGACGTTAAGGACATTTTGGGACATCTAGGACGTCTGGGACGTCTGAAACTTTAAGTACATATGGGACATTTAAAACGTCTGGGACATTAGGGACATATGGGACATATGGGACATCTGGGACTCCTGGAACATTAGGGACATATGAGACATATGGGAGACTTGGGACGTTTGGGACGTTAAGGACATATGGGACATCAGGGACGTTTGAGACGTTAGGGACATATGGGACATCTGGGACGTCTGGGACGTTAGGGACATATAGGACATCTAGGACGTCTGAGACGTCTGGGACGTTAGGGACATATGGGACATCTAGGACGTCTGGGATATTAGGGACATATGGGACATTTAGTACGTCTGGGACGTCTGGGACGTTAAGAACATATGGGACGTCTGGGACGTTAGGGACATATGGGACATTTAGGACGTCTGAGACGTCTGGGACGTTAGAGACATATAGGACATCTAAGACGTCTGAGACGTCTGGGACGTTAGGAACATATGGGACATTTAGGACGTCTGGGACGTCTGGGACGTTAAGGACATATGGGACGTCTGGGACGTTAGAAACATATGGAACATTTAGGACGTCTGGGACGTTAGGGACATATGAAATATCTAGGACGCCTGAGACATTAGGGACATATGGGACATCTGGGACGTCTGGGACGTTAAGGACATATGGGACATCTAGGAAGTCTGGGACTTCCGGGACGTTAAAAACATATGGGACATTTAGGACGCCTGGCACATTAGGGACATATGGGACATCTAATACGCCTGGGACATTAGGGACGTTAGGGACATATGGGACATCTGGGACGTCTGGGACGTTAAGGACATATGGGACATCTAGGACATCTAGGACGTCTAGGACGTTAGAGACATATGGAACATCTAGGACGCCTGGGACATTAGAAACATATGAAACATATGGGACATCTGGGACGTCTGGGACGTTAAGGACATTTGGGACATCTAGGACGTCTGGGACGTCTGGGACGTTAAGGAGATATGGGTCATTTAGGACGCCCTGGACATTAGGGACATATGGGACATATGGGATATCTAGGACGTCTGCAACGTTAAGGACAAATGGGACATCTAGGACGTCTGGGACGTCTGGGACGTTAAGGACATATGAGACATTAAGGACGCCCTGGACATTAGGGACATATGGGACATATGGGAGGTCTGGGAGGCCTGGGACATTAGGGACATATGGGACATATAGGACATCTGGGACGTCTGGGACGTTATTGACATATGGGACATCTGGGACGTCTGGGACGTTAAGGATATAAGGGACACCTAAAACGTCTGGGACGTTAGGGTCATATGGGAGATCTGGGACGTCTGGGACGTTAGGGGCATATAAGACATTTAGGACGTCTGGGACGTTAGGGACATATGGAACATCTGGGACGTTAGGGACATCTGGGACGTCTGGGACGTTAGGGAGATATAGGACATATGGGATATCTGGGACGTCTGGGACGTTAAGGATATATGGGACATCTAGGACGTCTGGGACGTTAGGGAAATATGGGACATCTGGAACGCCTGGGACATTAAGGACATATGGGACATATGGGACATATGGGACGTCTGGGACGTTAGAGACATATGGGACATCTGGGACGTCTGGGACGTTAAGGACATATGGGACATATGGGACATCTGGGACGTCTGGGACGTTAAGGACATATGGGACATCTAGGACGTCTGGGACGTTAAGGACATATGGGACATCTAGGGCGTCTGGGACGTCTGGGACGTTAAGGACATATGGGACATTTACAACGTTTGGGATATTAAGGACATATGGGACATCTGGGACGTCTGGGACGTTAGGGACATATGGGACATCTGTGACGTCTGGGACGTTAAGGACATATGGGACATCTAGGACATCTGGTACGTTTGGGACGGTAGGGACATATGGAACATCCAGGACGCCTGGGACATTAGAAACATATGAATCATATGGGACATCTGGAACGTCTGGGACGTTAAGGATATTTGGGACATCTATAACGTCTGGGAGGTCTGGGACGTTAAGGACATATGGGACATTTAGGACGCCTGGGACATTATTGACATTTGGGACATATGGGAGATGTGGGACGGCTGGGACATTAGGGATATATGGGTCATATAGGACATCTGGGACGTCTGGGACGTTAGGGACATATGGGACATTTGGGAAGCCTGGGACGTTAAGGGTATAAGGGACATCTAGAACGTCTGGGACGTTAGGGACATCTGGGAGATCTGGGACGTCTGGGACGTTAGGGACATATAGGACATCTAGGACGTTAGGGACATATGGGACATCTGGGACGTCTGGGACGTTATTGAGATATAGGACATATGGGATATCTGGGACGTCTGGGACGTTAAGGATATATGGGACATCTAGGACGTCTGGGACGTTAGGGACATATGGGACATTTGGGACGCCTGGGACATTAAGCACATATGGGACATATGGGACAAATGGGACGTCTGGGACGTTAGAGACATATGGGACATCTGGGACGTCTGGGACGTTAAGGACATATGGGACATTTAGGACGTCTGGGACGTCTGGGACGTTAAGGACATATGGGACATTTAGGGCGCCTGGGACATTAGGGACATATGGGACATATGGGACATCTGGGACGTTAGAGACATATGGGACATCTAGGACATCTGGTACGTCTGGGACGTTAGGGACATATGGAACATCCAGGACGCCTGGGGCATTAGAAACATATGAAACATATGGGACATCTGGGACGTCTGCGACGTTAGGGACATATGGGACATTTGTGACGTCTGGGACGTTAAGGACATATGGGACATCTAGGACATCTGGTACGTCTGGGACGTTAGGGACATATGGAACATCCAGGACTCCTGGGGCATTAGAAACATATGAAACATATGGGACATCTGGGACGTCTGGGACGTTAAGGACATTTGGGACATCTAGGACGTCTGGGAGGTCTGGGACGTTAAGGACATATGGGACATTTAGGACGCCTGGGACATTAGGGACATTTGGGACATATGGGAGATTTGGGACGCCTGGGACATTAGGGATATATGGGACATATAGGACATCTGGGACGTCTGGGACGTTAGGGACCTATGGGACATCTGGGACGCCTGGGACGTTAAGGATATAAGGGACATCTAGAACGTCTGGGACGTTAGGGACATATGGGAGATTTGGGACGTCTGGGACGTTAGGGACATATAGGACATCTAGGACGTCTGGGACGTTAGGGACGTATGGAACATCTGGGACGTTAGGGACATATGGAACATCTGGGACGTCTGGGACGTTATTGAGATATAGGACATATGGGATATCTGGGACGTCTGGGACGTTAAGGATATATGGGACATCTAGGACGTCTGGAACGTTAGGGACATTTGGGACATTTGGGACGCCTGGGACATTAAGCACATATGGGACATATGGGACATATGGGACGTCTGGGACGTTAGAGACATATGGGACATCTGGGACGTCTGGGACGTTAAGGACATATGTCACATCTAGGACGTCTGGGAGGTCTAGGACGTTAAGGGCATATGGGACATTTAGGGCGCCTGGGACATTAGGGACATATGGGACATATGGGACATCTGGGATGTCTGGGACGTTAAGGACATATGGGACATCTAGGACGTCTGGGACGTCTGAAACTTTAAGTACATATGGGACATTTAAAACGTCTGGGACATTAGGGACATATGGGACATATGGAACATCTGAGACGCCTGGAACATTAGGGACATATGAGACATATGGGACATCTGGGACGTCTGGAACGCTAAGGACATATGGGACATCTGGGACGTCTGAGACGTTAGGGAAATATGGGACATCTAGGACGTCTGAGACGTCTGGGACGTTAGGGACGTATGGGACATCTAGGACGTCTGGGATATTAGGGACATATGGGACATTTAGGACGTCTGGGACGTCTGGGACGTTAAGGACATATGGGACGTCTGGGACGTTAGGGACATATGGGACATTTAGGACGTCTGAGACGTCTGGGACGTTAGGGACATATGGGACGTCTGGGACGTTAGGGACATATGGGACATTTAGGACGTCTGGGACGTTAGGGACATATGGAATATCTAGGACGCCTGGGACATTAGGGACATATAGGACATATGGGACATCTGGGACGTCTGGGACGTTAGAGACATATGGGACATCTGGGACGTCTGGGACGTTAAGGACATATGGGACATCTAGGAAGTCTGGGACTTCCGGGACGTTAAAAACATATGGGACATTTAGGACGCCTGGCACATTAGGGACATATGGGACATCTAATACGCCTGGGACATTAAGGATATATAATACCTTTGGGACATCTGGGACGTCTGGGACGTTAGGGACATATGGCTCATCTGGGACGTCTGAGACGTTAAAGACATATGGGACATCTAGGACGTCTGGGACGTTAGGGACATATGGGACATCTGGGACGTCTGGGACTTTAGGGACATATGGGACATCTGGGACGTCTGGTACGTTAAGGACATTTGGGACATCTAGGACGTCTGGGAGGTCTGGGACGTTAAGGACATATGGGACATTTAGGGCGCCTGGGACATTAGGGACATTTGGGACATATGGGTGATCTGGGACGTCTGGGACGTTAAGGATATAAGGGACATCTAGAACGTCTGGGACGTTAGGGACATATGGGAGATCTGGGACGTCTGGGACGTTAGGGACATATAGGACATCTAGGACGTCTGGGACGTTAGGGACATATGGAACATCTGGGACGTTAGGGACATATGGGACATCTGGGACGTCTGGGACGTTATTGAGGTATAGAACATATGGAATATCTGGGACGTCTGGGACGTTAAGGATATATGGGACATCTAGGACGTCTGGGACGTTAGGGACATATGGGACATTTGGGACGCCTGGGACATTAAGGACATATGGGACATATGGGACATATGGGACGTCTGAGACGTTAGAGACATATGAGACATCTGGGACGTCTGGGACGTTAAGGACATATGTCACATCTAGAACGTCTGGGACGTCTGGGACGTTAAGGACATATGGGACATTTAGGGCGCCTGGGACATTAGGGACATATGGGACATATGGGACATCTAAGACGTCTGGGACGTTAAGGACATATGGGACATCTAGGACGTCTGGGACGTCTGAAACTTTAAGTACATATGGGACATTTAAAACGTCTGGGATATTAGGGACATATGGGACATATGGGACATCTGGGACGCCTGGAACAATAGGGACATATGAGACATATGGGACAACTGGGACGTCTGGGACGTTAAGGACATATGGGACATCTAGGACGTCTGAGACGTTAGGGACATATGGGACATCTGGGACGTCTGGGACGTTAGGGACATATAGGACATCTAAAACGTCTGAGACGTCTGGGACGTTTGGGACATATGGGACATCTAGGACGTCTGGGACATTAGGGACATATGGGACATTTGGGACGTCTGGGACGTCTGGGACGTTAAGGACATATGGGACGTCTGGGACGTTAGGAATATATGGGACATTTAGGACGTCTGAGACGTCTGGGACGTTAGGGACATATAGGACATCTAGGACGTCTGATACGGCTAAGACGTTAGGGACATATGGGACATTTAGGACGTCTGGGACGTCTGGGACGTTAAGGACATATGGGACGTCTGGGACGTTAGGGACATATTGGACATTTAGGACGTCTGGGACGTTAGGGACATATGGAATATCTAGGACGCCTGGGACATTAGGGACATATGGGACAAATGGGACATCTGGGACGTCTGGTACGTTAGGGACATGCGGGACATCTGGGACGTCTGGGACGTTAAGGACATATGGGACATCTAGAACGACTGGGACTTCCGGGACGTTAAAAACATATGGGACATTTAGGACGCCTGGCACATTAGGGACATATGGGACATCTAATACGCCTGGGACATTAAGGATATATAAGACCTTTGGGACATCTGGGACGTCTGGGACGTTAGGGACATATGGCTCATCTGGGACGTCTGGGACGTTAAGGACATATGGGACATCTAGGACGTCTGGGACGTTAGGGACATATGGGACATCTGGGACGTCTGGGACTTTAGGGACATATGGGACATCTGGGACGTTAGGAATATATAGGACATCTCGGACGTCTAGGACGTTAGGGACATACGGGACAGCTGAGACGTCTGGGACGTTAGAGACATATGCAACATTTAGGACGTCCGGGACGTCTGGGACGTAATGGACATGTGGGACATTTATGACGCCTGGGACTTTAGGTAAATATGGGACATATGCGACATCTGGGACGCCTGGCATATTAGGAACATGTGGGACATGTGGGACATCAGGGACGTCTGGGACGTTAGGGACATATAGGACATCTAGGACGTCTGGGACGTCTGGGACGTTAGGGACATATGGGACATTTAGGACGTCTTGGACGTTAGGGACATATGGAACATCTAGGACGCCTGGGTTATTATGGACACATGGGACATATGGGACATCAGGGACGTCTGGGACTTTAAGGACATATGGGACATCTAGGACGTCTGGAACGTCTGGGACGTTAAGGACATATGGGACATTTAGGACGCCTGGGAGGTCTGGGACGTTAAGGACATATGGGACATTTAGGGCGCCTGGGACATTAGGGACATATGGGACATATGGGACATCTAGGACGTCTGGGACGTTAAGGACATATGGGACATCTAGGACGTCTGGGACGTCTGAAACTTTAAGTACATATGGGACATTTAGAACGTCTGGGACATTAGGGACATATGGGACATATGGGACATCTGGGACGAATGGAACAATAGGGACATATGAGACATATGGGACATCTGGGACGTCTGGGACGTTAAGGACATATGGGACATCTGGGACGTCTGAGACGTTAGGGACATATGGGACATCTGGGACGTCTGGGACGTTAGGGACATATAGGACATCTAGGACGTCTGAGACGTCTGGGACGTTAGGGACATATGGGACATCTAGGACGTCTGGGACATTAGGGACATATGGGACATTTAGGACGTCTGGGACGTTAGGGACATATGGAATATCTAGGACGCCTGGGACATTAGGGACATATGGGACATATGGGACATCTGGGACGTCTGGGACGTTAGGGACATACGGGACACCTGGGACGTCTGGGACGTTAAGGACATATGGGACATCTAGAACGACTGGGACTTCCGGGACGTTAAAAACATATGGGACATTTAGGACGCCTGGCACATTAGGGACATATGGGACATCTAATACGCCTGGGACATTAAGGATATATAAGACCTTTGGGACATCTGGGACGTCTGGGACGTTAGGGACATATGGCTCATCTGGGACCTCTGGGACGTTAAGGACATATGGGACATCTAGAACGACTGGGAATTCCGGGACGTTAAAAACATATGGGACATTTAGGACGCCTGGCACATTAGGGACATATGGGACATCTAATACGCCTGGGACATTAAGGATATATAAGACCTTTGGGACATCTGGGACGTCTGGGACGTTAGGGACATATGGCTCATCTGGGACGTCTGGGACGTTAAGGACATATGGGACATCTAGGACGTCTGGGACGTTAGGGACATATGGGACATCTGGGACGTTAGGAATATATAGGACATCTAGGACGTCTGTGACGTTAGAGACATATGGCTCATCTGGGACGTCTGGGACGTTAAGGACAAATGGGACATCTGGGACGTCTGGGACTTTAGGGACATATGGGACATCTGGGACGTTAGGAATATATAGGACATCTAGGACGTCTGTGACGTTAGAGACATATGGCTCATCTGGGACGTCTGGGACGTTAAGGACAAATGGGACATCTGGGACGTCTGGGACTTTAGGGACATATGGGACATCTGGGACGTTAGGAATATATGGGACATCTAGGACATCTCGGACGTCTAGGACGTTAGGGACATACTTGACAGCTGAGACGTCTGGGACGTTAGAGACATATGCGACATTTAGGACGTCCGGGACGTCTGGGACGTTATGGACATGTGGGACATTTATGACGCCTGGGACATTAGGTAAATATGGGACATATGCGACATCTGGGATGCCTGGCACATTAGGGACATGTGGGACATGTTGGACATCAGGGACGTCTGGGACTTTAAGGACATATGGGACATCTAGGACATCTGGGACGTCAGGGGCGTTAGGGACATACGGGACAGCTGGGACGACTGGGACGTTAGGGACATATGGGACATTTAGGACGTCTTGGACGTTAGGGACATATGGAACATCTAGGACGCCTGGGTCATTAGGGACACATGGGACATATGGGACATCAGGGACGTCTGGGACTTTAAGGACATATGGGACATCTAGGACGTCTGGGACGTCTGGGACGTTAAGGACATATGGGACATTTAGGACGCCTGGAACATTAGGGACATATGGGACATATGGGACCACTGGGACGTCTGGGACGTTAGGGACACATGGGACATCTGGGACGTCCGGGACGTTAATGACATATGGGACATCTTTGGCATCTGGGACGTCTGGGACGTTAACGACATATGGGACATTTAGGACGCCTGGGACATTAGGGACATATGGGACATTTGAGACGTCTGGGACGTTAAGGACATATGGGACATCTGGGACGTCTGGGACGTTAAGGACATATGAGACATCTAGGACATCTGGGACGTCTGGGACGATAGGGACATATAGAACATCTAGGACGCTTGGGACATTAGAAACATATGCAACATTTGGGACATCTAAGACGTCTGGGACGTCTGGAACGTTAAGTACATATGGGACATTTAGGACGACTGGGACATTAGGGACATTTGGGACATATGACACATCTGGGACGCCTGGGACATTAGGGACATATGGGACACATTGAACACCTGGTACGTCTGGGACGTTACGGACATATGGGACATCTAAGACGTCTGGGACGTCTGGAACGTTAAAGACATATGGGACATTTAGTACGCCTGGGACATTAGGGACATTTGGGACATATGGGACATCTGGGACGCCTGGGACGTTAAGGACATATGGGACATTTAGAAGGCATGGGACATTAAGGACATATGGGACATATGGGATATCTGGGACGTCTGGGACGTTAAGGACATTTGGGACATCTAAGACGTCTGGGACGTCTGGAAAGTTAAGGACATATGGGACATTTAGGACGCCTGGGACATTAGGGACATTTGGGACATATGGGACATCTGGGACGCCTGGGACGTTAAGGACATATGAGACATTTAGAAGGCCTGGGACATTAGGGACATATGGGACATATGGGATATCTGGGACGTCTGGGACGTTTAGGATATATGGGACATCTAGGACGTCTGGGACGTTAAAGACATATGGGACATTTAGGACGCCCTGGACATTAGGGACATATGGGACATATGGGAGGTCTGGGACGCCTGGGGCATTAGGGACATATGGGACATATAGGACATCTGGGACGTCTGGGACGTTATTGACATATGGGACATCTGGGACGTCTGGGACGTTAAGGATATAAGGGAAATCTAGGACGTCTGGGACGTTAGGGACATATGGGAGATCTGGGACGTCTGGGACGTTAGGGACATATAAGACATCTAGGACGTCTGGGACTTTAGGGACATATGGAACATCTTGGACGTTAGGGACATATGGGACATCTGGGACGTCTGGGACGTTATCGAAGTATAGGACATATGGGATATACTGGGACGTCTGGGACGTTAAGGATATATGGGACATCTAGGACGTCTGGGACTTTAGGGACATATGGAACATCTTGGACGTTAGGGACATATGGGACATCTGGGACGTCTGGGACGTTAGGGAGGTATAGGACATATGGGATATACTGGGACGTCTGGGACGTTAAGGACATATGGGACATCTAGGACGTCTGGGACGTCTGGGACGTTAAGGACATATGGGACATTTAGGACGCCTGGGACATTAGGGACATATGGGACATATGGGACATCTGGGACGCCTGGAACGTTAGGGACATATGGGACATATGGGACATCTGGGACGTCTGGGATGCTAGGGACATATGGGATATCTGGGACGTCTGGGACGCCTGGGACATTAGGGACATATGGGACACATTGAACATCTGGTACGTCTGGGACGTTACGGACATATGGGACATTTGGGACGCCTGGGACGTTAAAGACATATGGGACATTTAGGAGGCCTGGGACATTAGGGACATATGGGACATATGGGATATCTGGGACGTCTGGGACGTTTAGGATATATGGGACATCTAGGACGTCTGGGACGTCTGGGACGTTAAGGACATAAGGGACATTTAGGACGCCCTGGACATTAGGGACATATGAGACATATGGGAGGTCTGGGACGCCTGGGGCATTAGGGACATATAGGACATATAGGACGTCTGGGACGTTATACATATGGGACATCTGGGACGTCTGGGACGTTAAGGATATAAGGGACATCTAGGACGTCTGGGACGTTAGGGACATATGGGAGATCTGGGACGTCTGGGAGGTTAGGGACATATGGGACATCTGGGACGTCTGGGACGTTAAGGACATATGGGACATCTAGGAGATCTGGGACGTCTGGGACGTTAGGGACATATGGAACATCTAGGACGCCTGGGACATTAGAAACATACGAAACATATGGGACATCTGGGACGCCTGGGACGTTAGGGAGGTATAGGACATGTGGGATATACTGGGACGTCTGGGACGTTAAGGATATATGGGACATCTAGGACGTCTGGGACATTAGGGACATATGGGACATATGGGATATCTGGGACGTCTGGGATGTTAGGGACATATGGTACATCTGGGACGTCTGGGACGTTAAGGACATATGGGACATCTAGGACGTCTTGGACGTTAGGGACATATGGAACATCTTGGACGTTAGGGACATATGGGACATCTGGGACGTCTGGGACGTTAGGGAGGTATAGGACATATGGGATATACTGGGACGTCTGGAAAGTTAAGGACATATGGGACATTTAGGACGCCTGGGACATTAGGGACATTTGGGACATATGGGACATCTGGGACGCCTGGGACGTTAAGGACATATGGGACATTTAGAAGGCCTGGGACATTAGGGACATATGGGACATATGGGATATCTGGGACGTCTGGGACGTTTAGGATATATGGGACATCTAGGACGTCTGGGACGTCTGGGACGTTAAAGACATATGGGACATTTAGGACGCCCTGGACATTAGGGACATATGGGACATATGGGAGGTCTGGGACGCCTGGGGCATTAGGGACATATGGGACATATAGGACATCTGGGACGTCTGGGACGTTATTGACATATGGGACATCTGGGACGTCTGGGACGTTAAGGATATAAGGGACATCTAGGACGTCTGGGACGTTAGGGACATATGGGAGATCTGGGACGTCTGGGACGTCAGGGACATATAAGACATCTAGGACGTCTGGGACTTTAGGGACATATGGAACATCTTGGACGTTAGGGACATATGGGACATCTGGGACGTCTGGGACGTTATCGAAGTATAGGACATATGGGATATACTGGGACGTCTGGGACGTTAAGGATATATGGGACATCTAGGACGTCTGGGACTTTAGGGACATATGGAACATCTTGGACGTTAGGGACATATGGGACATCTGGGACGTCTGGGACGTTAGGGAGGTATAGGACATATGGGATATACTGGGACGTCTGGGACGTTAAGGACATATGGGACATCTAGGACGTCTGGGACGTCTGGGACGTTAAGGACATATGGGACATTTAATACGCCTGGGACATTAGGGACATATGGGACATATGGGACATCTGGGACGCCTGGAACGTTAGGGACATATGGGACATATGGGACATCTGGGACGTCTGGGATGCTAGGGACATATGGGATATCTGGGACGTCTGGGACGCCTGGGACATTAGGGACATATGGGACACATTGAACATCTGGTACGTCTGGGACGTTACGGACATATGGGACATTTGGGACGCCTGGGACGTTAAAGACATATGGGACATTTAGGAGGCCTGGGACATTAGGGACATATGGGACATATGGGATATCTGGGACGTCTTGGACGTTTAGGATATATGGGACATCTAGGACGTCTGGGACGTCTGGGACGTTAAGGACATAAGGGACATTTAGGACGCCCTGGACATTAGGGACATATGGGACATATGGGAGGTCTGGGACGCCTGGGGCATTAGGGACATATAGGACGTCTGGGACGTTATACATATAGGACATCTGGGACGTCTGGGACGTTAAGGATATAAGGGACATCTAGGACGTCTGGGACGTTAGGGACATATGGGAGATCTGGGACGTCTGGGACGTTATGGACATATGGGACATCTGGGACGTCTGGGACGTTAAGGACATATGGGACATCTAGAAGATCTGGGACGTCTGGGACGTTAGGGACATATGGAACATCTAGGACGCCTGGGACATTAGAAACATATGAAACATATGGGACATCTGGGACGCCTGGGACGTTAGGGAGGTATAGGACATATGGGATATACTGGGACGTCTGGGACGTTAAGGATATATGGGACATCTAGGACGTCTGGGACATTAGGGACATATGGGACATATGGGATATCTGGGACGTCTGGGATGTTAGGGACATATGGTACATCTGGGACGTCTGGGACGTTAAGGACATATGGGACATCTAGGACGTCTTGGACGTTAGGGACATATGGAACATCTTGGACGTTAGGGACATATGGGACATCTGGGACGTCTGGGACGTTAGGGAGGTATAGGACATATGGGATATACTGGGACGTCTGGGACGTTAAGGATATATAGAACATCTAGGACGTCTCGGACATTAGGGACATATGGGACATATGGGATATCTGGGACGCCTCGGACATTAGGGACATATGGGACATATGAGACATCTGGGACGTCTGGGACGTTAGGGACACATGGGACATCTGGGACGTCTGGGACGTTAAGGACATATGGGACATCTAGGACATCTGGGATGCTAGGGACATATGGGACATCTGGGACGTCTGGGACGTTAAGGACATATGGGACATCTGGGACGTCTGGGACGTTAAGGACATTTGGGACATCTGGGACGTCTGGGACGTTAAGGACATATGGGACATCTAGGACATCTGGGATGCTAGAGACATATGGGACATCTGGGACGTCTGGGACGTTAAGGACATATGGGACATCTGGGACGTCTGGGACGTTAAGGACATTTGGGACATACGGGACAGCTGGGACGTCTGGGACGTTATGCACATATGGCACATTTAGGACGGTTTGGACGTTAGAGACATATGGAACATCTAGGACGCTTGGGACATTAGGGACACATTGGACATATGGGACATCTGGGACGTCTGGGACGTTAAGGACATATGGGACATCTAGGACGTCTGGGACGTCTGGGACGTTAAGGACATATGGGACATTTAGGACGCCTCGGACATAAGGGACATATGGGACATATGGGAAATCTGGGACGCCTGGGACATTAGGGACATATGTGACATATGGGGCAACTGGGACGCCTGGGACGTTAAGGACATATGGGACATCTAGGACGTCTGAGACGTTAGGGACATATGGGACATCTGGGACGTCTGGGACGTTAGGGACATATAGGACATCTAAAACGTCTGAGACGTCTGGGACGTTTGGGACATATGGGACATCTAGGACGTCTGGGACATTAGGGACATATGGGACATTTGGGACGTCTGGGACGTCTGGGACGTTAAGGACATATGGGACGTCTGGGACGTTAGGAATATATGGGACATTTAGGACGTCTGAGACGTCTGGGACGTTAGGGACATATAGGACATCTAGGACGTCTGATACGGCTAAGACGTTAGGGACATATGGGACATTTAGGACGTCTGGGACGTCTGGGACGTTAAGGACATATGGGACGTCTGGGACGTTAGGGACATATTGGACATTTAGGACGTCTGGGACGTTAGGGACATATGGAATATCTAGGACGCCTGGGACATTAGGGACATATGGGACAAATGGGACATCTGGGACGTCTGGTACGTTAGGGACATGCGGGACATCTGGGACGTCTGGGACGTTAAGGACATATGGGACATCTAGAACGACTGGGACTTCCGGGACGTTAAAAACATATGGGACATTTAGGACGCCTGGCACATTAGGGACATATGGGACATCTAATACGCCTGGGACATTAAGGATATATAAGACCTTTGGGACATCTGGGACGTCTGGGACGTTAGGGACATATGGCTCATCTGGGACGTCTGGGACGTTAAGGACATATGGGACATCTAGGACGTCTGGGACGTTAGGGACATATGGGACATCTGGGACGTCTGGGACTTTAGGGACATATGGGACATCTGGGACGTTAGGAATATATAGGACATCTCGGACGTCTAGGACGTTAGGGACATACGGGACAGCTGAGACGTCTGGGACGTTAGAGACATATGCAACATTTAGGACGTCCGGGACGTCTGGGACGTAATGGACATGTGGGACATTTATGACGCCTGGGACTTTAGGTAAATATGGGACATATGCGACATCTGGGACGCCTGGCATATTAGGAACATGTGGGACATGTGGGACATCAGGGACGTCTGGGACGTTAGGGACATATAGGACATCTAGGACGTCTGGGACGTCTGGGACGTTAGGGACATATGGGACATTTAGGACGTCTTGGACGTTAGGGACATATGGAACATCTAGGACGCCTGGGTTATTATGGACACATGGGACATATGGGACATCAGGGACGTCTGGGACTTTAAGGACATATGGGACATCTAGGACGTCTGGAACGTCTGGGACGTTAAGGACATATGGGACATTTAGGACGCCTGGGAGGTCTGGGACGTTAAGGACATATGGGACATTTAGGGCGCCTGGGACATTAGGGACATATGGGACATATGGGACATCTAGGACGTCTGGGACGTTAAGGACATATGGGACATCTAGGACGTCTGGGACGTCTGAAACTTTAAGTACATATGGGACATTTAGAACGTCTGGGACATTAGGGACATATGGGACATATGGGACATCTGGGACGAATGGAACAATAGGGACATATGAGACATATGGGACATCTGGGACGTCTGGGACGTTAAGGACATATGGGACATCTGGGACGTCTGAGACGTTAGGGACATATGGGACATCTGGGACGTCTGGGACGTTAGGGACATATAGGACATCTAGGACGTCTGAGACGTCTGGGACGTTAGGGACATATGGGACATCTAGGACGTCTGGGACATTAGGGACATATGGGACATTTAGGACGTCTGGGACGTTAGGGACATATGGAATATCTAGGACGCCTGGGACATTAGGGACATATGGGACATATGGGACATCTGGGACGTCTGGGACGTTAGGGACATACGGGACACCTGGGACGTCTGGGACGTTAAGGACATATGGGACATCTAGAACGACTGGGACTTCCGGGACGTTAAAAACATATGGGACATTTAGGACGCCTGGCACATTAGGGACATATGGGACATCTAATACGCCTGGGACATTAAGGATATATAAGACCTTTGGGACATCTGGGACGTCTGGGACGTTAGGGACATATGGCTCATCTGGGACCTCTGGGACGTTAAGGACATATGGGACATCTAGAACGACTGGGAATTCCGGGACGTTAAAAACATATGGGACATTTAGGACGCCTGGCACATTAGGGACATATGGGACATCTAATACGCCTGGGACATTAAGGATATATAAGACCTTTGGGACATCTGGGACGTCTGGGACGTTAGGGACATATGGCTCATCTGGGACGTCTGGGACGTTAAGGACATATGGGACATCTAGGACGTCTGGGACGTTAGGGACATATGGGACATCTGGGACGTTAGGAATATATAGGACATCTAGGACGTCTGTGACGTTAGAGACATATGGCTCATCTGGGACGTCTGGGACGTTAAGGACAAATGGGACATCTGGGACGTCTGGGACTTTAGGGACATATGGGACATCTGGGACGTTAGGAATATATGGGGCATCTAGGACATCTCGGACGTCTAGGACGTTAGGGACATACTTGACAGCTGAGACGTCTGGGACGTTAGAGACATATGCGACATTTAGGACGTCCGGGACGTCTGGGACGTTATGGACATGTGGGACATTTATGACGCCTGGGACATTAGGTAAATATGGGACATATGCGACATCTGGGATGCCTGGCACATTAGGGACATGTGGGACATGTTGGACATCAGGGACGTCTGGGACTTTAAGGACATATGGGACATCTAGGACATCTGGGACGTCAGGGGCGTTAGGGACATACGGGACAGCTGGGACGACTGGGACGTTAGGGACATATGGGACATTTAGGACGTCTTGGACGTTAGGGACATATGGAACATCTAGGACGCCTGGGTCATTAGGGACACATGGGACATATGGGACATCAGGGACGTCTGGGACTTTAAGGACATATGGGACATCTAGGACGTCTGGGACGTCTGGGACGTTAAGGACATATGGGACATTTAGGACGCCTGGAACATTAGGGACATATGGGACATATGGGACCACTGGGACGTCTGGGACGTTAGGGACACATGGGACATCTGGGACGTCCGGGACGTTAATGACATATGGGACATCTTTGGCATCTGGGACGTCTGGGACGTTAACGACATATGGGACATTTAGGACGCCTGGGACATTAGGGACATATGGGACATTTGAGACGTCTGGGACGTTAAGGACATATGGGACATCTGGGACGTCTGGGACGTTAAGGACATATGAGACATCTAGGACATCTGGGACGTCTGGGACGATAGGGACATATAGAACATCTAGGACGCTTGGGACATTAGAAACATATGCAACATTTGGGACATCTAAGACGTCTGGGACGTCTGGAACGTTAAGTACATATGGGACATTTAGGACGACTGGGACATTAGGGACATTTGGGACATATGGGACATCTGGGACGCCTGGGACATTAGGGACATATGGGACACATTGAACATCTGGTACGTCTGGGACGTTACGGACATATGGGACATCTAAGACGTCTGGGACGTCTGGAACGTTAAAGACATATGGGACATTTAGTACGCCTGGGACATTAGGGACATTTGGGACATATGGGACATCTGGGACGCCTGGGACGTTAAGGACATATGGGACATTTAGAAGGCATGGGACATTAAGGACATATGGGACATATGGGATATCTGGGACGTCTGGGACGTTAAGGACATTTGGGACATCTAAGACGTCTGGGACGTCTGGAAAGTTAAGGACATATGGGACATTTAGGACGCCTGGGAAATTAGGGACATTTGGGACATATGGGACATCTGGGACGCCTGGGACGTTAAGGACATATGAGACATTTAGAAGGCCTGGGACATTAGGGACATATGGGACATATGGGATATCTGGGACGTCTGGGACGTTTAGGATATATGGGACATCTAGGACGTCTGGGACGTCTGGGACGTTAAAGACATATGGGACATTTAGGACGCCCTGGACATTAGGGACATATGGGACATATGGGAGGTCTGGGACGCCTGGGACATTAGGGACATATGGGACACATTGAACATCTGGTACGTCTGGGACGTTACGGACATATGGGACATCTAAGACGTCTGGGACGTCTGGAACGTTAAAGACATATGGGACATTTAGTACGCCTGGGACATTAGGGACATTTGGGACATATGGGACATCTGGGACGCCTGGGACGTTAAGGACATATGGGACATTTAGAAGGCATGGGACATTAAGGACATATGGGACATATGGGATATCTGGGACGTCTGGGACGTTAAGGACATTTGGGACATCTAAGACGTCTGGGACGTCTGGAAAGTTAAGGACATATGGGACATTTAGGACGCCTGGGACATTAGGGACATTTGGGACATATGGGACATCTGGGACGCCTGGGACGTTAAGGACATATGAGACATTTAGAAGGCCTGGGACATTAGGGACATATGGGACATATGGGATATCTGGGACGTCTGGGACGTTTAGGATATATGGGACATCTAGGACGTCTGGGACGTTAAAGACATATGGGACATTTAGGACGCCCTGGACATTAGGGACATATGGGACATATGGGAGGTCTGGGACGCCTGGGGCATTAGGGACATATGGGACATATAGGACATCTGGGACGTCTGGGACGTTATTGACATATGGGACATCTGGGACGTCTGGGACGTTAAGGATATAAGGGAAATCTAGGACGTCTGGGACGTTAGGGACATATGGGAGATCTGGGACGTCTGGGACGTTAGGGACATATAAGACATCTAGGACGTCTGGGACTTTAGGGACATATGGAACATCTTGGACGTTAGGGACATATGGGACATCTGGGACGTCTGGGACGTTATCGAAGTATAGGACATATGGGATATACTGGGACGTCTGGGACGTTAAGGATATATGGGACATCTAGGACGTCTGGGACTTTAGGGACATATGGAACATCTTGGACGTTAGGGACATATGGGACATCTGGGACGTCTGGGACGTTAGGGAGGTATAGGACATATGGGATATACTGGGACGTCTGGGACGTTAAGGACATATGGGACATTTAGGACGCCTGGGACATTAGGGACATATGGGACATATGGGACATCTGGGACGCCTGGAACGTTAGGGACATATGGGACATATGGGACATCTGGGACGTCTGGGATGCTAGGGACATATGGGATATCTGGGACGTCTGGGACGCCTGGGACATTAGGGACATATGGGACACATTGAACATCTGGTACGTCTGGGACGTTACGGACATATGGGACATTTGGGACGCCTGGGACGTTAAAGACATATGGGACATTTAGGAGGCCTGGGACATTAGGGACATATGGGACATATGGGATATCTGGGACGTCTGGGACGTTTAGGATATATGGGACATCTAGGACGTCTGGGACGTCTGGGACGTTAAGGACATAAGGGACATTTAGGACGCCCTGGACATTAGGGACATATGAGACATATGGGAGGTCTGGGACGCCTGGGGCATTAGGGACATATAGGACATATAGGACGTCTGGGACGTTATACATATGGGACATCTGGGACGTCTGGGACGTTAAGGATATAAGGGACATCTAGGACGTCTGGGACGTTAGGGACATATGGGAAATCTGGGACGTCTGGGAGGTTAGGGACATATGGGACATCTGGGACGTCTGGGACGTTAAGGACATATGGGACATCTAGGAGATCTGGGACGTCTGGGACGTTAGGGACATATGGAACATCTAGGACGCCTGGGACATTAGAAACATATGAAACATAGGGGACATCTGGGACGCCTGGGACGTTAGGGAGGTATAGGACATATGGGATATACTGGGACGTCTGGGACGTTAAGGATATATGGGACATCTAGGACGTCTGGGACATTAGGGACATATGGGACATATGGGATATCTGGGACGTCTGGGATGTTAGGGACATATGGTACATCTGGGACGTCTGGGACGTTAAGGACATATGGGACATCTAGGACGTCTTGGACGTTAGGGACATATGGAACATCTTGGACGTTAGGGACATATGGGACATCTGGGACGTCTGGGACGTTAGGGAGGTATAGGACATATGGGATATACTGGGACGTCTGGAAAGTTAAGGACATATGGGACATTTAGGACGCCTGGGACATTAGGGACATTTGGGACATATGGGACATCTGGGACGCCTGGGACGTTAAGGACATATGGGACATTTAGAAGGCCTGGGACATTAGGGACATATGGGACATATGGGATATCTGGGACGTCTGGGACGTTTAGGATATATGGGACATCTAGGACGTCTGGGACGTCTGGGACGTTAAAGACATATGGGACATTTAGGACGCCCTGGACATTAGGGACATATGGGACATATGGGAGGTCTGGGACGCCTGGGGCATTAGGGACATATGGGACATATAGGACATCTGGGACGTCTGGGACGTTATTGACATATGGGACATCTGGGACGTCTGGGACGTTAAGGATATAAGGGACATCTAGGACGTCTGGGACGTTAGGGACATATGGGAGATCTGGGACGTCTGGGACGTCAGGGACATATAAGACATCTAGGACGTCTGGGACTTTAGGGACATATGGAACATCTTGGACGTTAGGGACATATGGGACATCTGGGACGTCTGGGACGTTATCGAAGTATAGGACATATGGGATATACTGGGACGTCTGGGACGTTAAGGATATATGGGACATCTAGGACGTCTGGGACTTTAGGGACATATGGAACATCTTGGACGTTAGGGACATATGGGACATCTGGGACGTCTGGGACGTTAGGGAGGTATAGGACATATGGGATATACTGGGACGTCTGGGACGTTAAGGACATATGGGACATCTAGGACGTCTGGGACGTCTGGGACGTTAAGGACATATGGGACATTTAATACGCCTGGGACATTAGGGACATATGGGACATATGGGACATCTGGGACGCCTGGAACGTTAGGGACATATGGGACATATGGGACATCTGGGACGTCTGGGATGCTAGGGACATATGGGATATCTGGGACGTCTGGGACGCCTGGGACATTAGGGACATATGGGACACATTGAACATCTGGTACGTCTGGGACGTTACGGACATATGGGACATTTGGGACGCCTGGGACGTTAAAGACATATGGGACATTTAGGAGGCCTGGGACATTAGGGACATATGGGACATATGGGATATCTGGGACGTCTTGGACGTTTAGGATATATGGGACATCTAGGACGTCTGGGACGTCTGGGACGTTAAGGACATAAGGGACATTTAGGACGCCCTGGACATTAGGGACATATGGGACATATGGGAGGTCTGGGACGCCTGGGGCATTAGGGACATATAGGACGTCTGGGACGTTATACATATAGGACATCTGGGACGTCTGGGACGTTAAGGATATAAGGGACATCTAGGACGTCTGGGACGTTAGGGACATATGGGAGATCTGGGACGTCTGGGACGTTATGGACATATGGGACATCTGGGACGTCTGGGACGTTAAGGACATATGGGACATCTAGAAGATCTGGGACGTCTGGGACGTTAGGGACATATGGAACATCTAGGACGCCTGGGACATTAGAAACATATGAAACATATGGGACATCTGGGACGCCTGGGACGTTAGGGAGGTATAGGACATATGGGATATACTGGGACGTCTGGGACGTTAAGGATATATGGGACATCTAGGACGTCTGGGACATTAGGGACATATGGGACATATGGGATATCTGGGACGTCTGGGATGTTAGGGACATATGGTACATCTGGGACGTCTGGGACGTTAAGGACATATGGGACATCTAGGACGTCTTGGACGTTAGGGACATATGGAACATCTTGGACGTTAGGGACATATGGGACATCTGGGACGTCTGGGACGTTAGGGAGGTATAGGACATATGGGATATACTGGGACGTCTGGGACGTTAAGGATATATAGAACATCTAGGACGTCTCGGACATTAGGGACATATGGGACATATGGGATATCTGGGACGCCTCGGACATTAGGGACATATGGGACATATGAGACATCTGGGACGTCTGGGACGTTAGGGACACATGGGACATCTGGGACGTCTGGGACGTTAAGGACATATGGGACATCTAGGACATCTGGGATGCTAGGGACATATGGGACATCTGGGACGTCTGGGACGTTAAGGACATATGGGACATCTGGGACGTCTGGGACGTTAAGGACATTTGGGACATCTGGGACGTCTGGGACGTTAAGGACATATGGGACATCTAGGACATCTGGGATGCTAGAGACATATGGGACATCTGGGACGTCTGGGACGTTAAGGACATATGGGACATCTGGGACGTCTGGGACGTTAAGGACATTTGGGACATACGGGACAGCTGGGACGTCTGGGACGTTATGCACATATGGCACATTTAGGACGGTTTGGACGTTAGAGACATATGGAACATCTAGGACGCTTGGGACATTAGGGACACATTGGACATATGGGACATCTGGGACGTCTGGGACGTTAAGGACATATGGGACATCTAGGACGTCTGGGACGTCTGGGACGTTAAGGACATATGGGACATTTAGGACGCCTCGGACATAAGGGACATATGGGACATATGGGAAATCTGGGACGCCTGGGACATTAGGGACATATGTGACATATGGGGCAACTGGGACGCCTGGGACGTTAAGGACATATGGGACATCTAGGACGTCTGAGACGTTAGGGACATATGGGACATCTGGGACGTCTGGGACGTTAGGGACATATAGGACATCTAAAACGTCTGAGACGTCTGGGACGTTTGGGACATATGGGACATCTAGGACGTCTGGGACATTAGGGACATATGGGACATTTGGGACGTCTGGGACGTCTGGGACGTTAAGGACATATGGGACGTCTGGGACGTTAGGAATATATGGGACATTTAGGACGTCTGAGACGTCTGGGACGTTAGGGACATATAGGACATCTAGGACGTCTGATACGGCTAAGACGTTAGGGACATATGGGACATTTAGGACGTCTGGGACGTCTGGGACGTTAAGGACATATGGGACGTCTGGGACGTTAGGGACATATTGGACATTTAGGACGTCTGGGACGTTAGGGACATATGGAATATCTAGGACGCCTGGGACATTAGGGACATATGGGACAAATGGGACATCTGGGACGTCTGGTACGTTAGGGACATGCGGGACATCTGGGACGTCTGGGACGTTAAGGACATATGGGACATCTAGAACGACTGGGACTTCCGGGACGTTAAAAACATATGGGACATTTAGGACGCCTGGCACATTAGGGACATATGGGACATCTAATACGCCTGGGACATTAAGGATATATAAGACCTTTGGGACATCTGGGACGTCTGGGACGTTAGGGACATATGGCTCATCTGGGACGTCTGGGACGTTAAGGACATATGGGACATCTAGGACGTCTGGGACGTTAGGGACATATGGGACATCTGGGACGTCTGGGACTTTAGGGACATATGGGACATCTGGGACGTTAGGAATATATAGGACATCTCGGACGTCTAGGACGTTAGGGACATACGGGACAGCTGAGACGTCTGGGACGTTAGAGACATATGCAACATTTAGGACGTCCGGGACGTCTGGGACGTAATGGACATGTGGGACATTTATGACGCCTGGGACTTTAGGTAAATATGGGACATATGCGACATCTGGGACGCCTGGCATATTAGGAACATGTGGGACATGTGGGACATCAGGGACGTCTGGGACGTTAGGGACATATAGGACATCTAGGACGTCTGGGACGTCTGGGACGTTAGGGACATATGGGACATTTAGGACGTCTTGGACGTTAGGGACATATGGAACATCTAGGACGCCTGGGTTATTATGGACACATGGGACATATGGGACATCAGGGACGTCTGGGACTTTAAGGACATATGGGACATCTAGGACGTCTGGAACGTCTGGGACGTTAAGGACATATGGGACATTTAGGACGCCTGGGAGGTCTGGGACGTTAAGGACATATGGGACATTTAGGGCGCCTGGGACATTAGGGACATATGGGACATATGGGACATCTAGGACGTCTGGGACGTTAAGGACATATGGGACATCTAGGACGTCTGGGACGTCTGAAACTTTAAGTACATATGGGACATTTAGAACGTCTGGGACATTAGGGACATATGGGACATATGGGACATCTGGGACGAATGGAACAATAGGGACATATGAGACATATGGGACATCTGGGACGTCTGGGACGTTAAGGACATATGGGACATCTGGGACGTCTGAGACGTTAGGGACATATGGGACATCTGGGACGTCTGGGACGTTAGGGACATATAGGACATCTAGGACGTCTGAGACGTCTGGGACGTTAGGGACATATGGGACATCTAGGACGTCTGGGACATTAGGGACATATGGGACATTTAGGACGTCTGGGACGTTAGGGACATATGGAATATCTAGGACGCCTGGGACATTAGGGACATATGGGACATATGGGACATCTGGGACGTCTGGGACGTTAGGGACATACGGGACACCTGGGACGTCTGGGACGTTAAGGACATATGGGACATCTAGAACGACTGGGACTTCCGGGACGTTAAAAACATATGGGACATTTAGGACGCCTGGCACATTAGGGACATATGGGACATCTAATACGCCTGGGACATTAAGGATATATAAGACCTTTGGGACATCTGGGACGTCTGGGACGTTAGGGACATATGGCTCATCTGGGACCTCTGGGACGTTAAGGACATATGGGACATCTAGAACGACTGGGAATTCCGGGACGTTAAAAACATATGGGACATTTAGGACGCCTGGCACATTAGGGACATATGGGACATCTAATACGCCTGGGACATTAAGGATATATAAGACCTTTGGGACATCTGGGACGTCTGGGACGTTAGGGACATATGGCTCATCTGGGACGTCTGGGACGTTAAGGACATATGGGACATCTAGGACGTCTGGGACGTTAGGGACATATGGGACATCTGGGACGTTAGGAATATATAGGACATCTAGGACGTCTGTGACGTTAGAGACATATGGCTCATCTGGGACGTCTGGGACGTTAAGGACAAATGGGACATCTGGGACGTCTGGGACTTTAGGGACATATGGGACATCTGGGACGTTAGGAATATATAGGACATCTAGGACGTCTGTGACGTTAGAGACATATGGCTCATCTGGGACGTCTGGGACGTTAAGGACAAATGGGACATCTGGGACGTCTGGGACTTTAGGGACATATGGGACATCTGGGACGTTAGGAATATATGGGACATCTAGGACATCTCGGACGTCTAGGACGTTAGGGACATACTTGACAGCTGAGACGTCTGGGACGTTAGAGACATATGCGACATTTAGGACGTCCGGGACGTCTGGGACGTTATGGACATGTGGGACATTTATGACGCCTGGGACATTAGGTAAATATGGGACATATGCGACATCTGGGATGCCTGGCACATTAGGGACATGTGGGACATGTTGGACATCAGGGACGTCTGGGACTTTAAGGACATATGGGACATCTAGGACATCTGGGACGTCAGGGGCGTTAGGGACATACGGGACAGCTGGGACGACTGGGACGTTAGGGACATATGGGACATTTAGGACGTCTTGGACGTTAGGGACATATGGAACATCTAGGACGCCTGGGTCATTAGGGACACATGGGACATATGGGACATCAGGGACGTCTGGGACTTTAAGGACATATGGGACATCTAGGACGTCTGGGACGTCTGGGACGTTAAGGACATATGGGACATTTAGGACGCCTGGAACATTAGGGACATATGGGACATATGGGACCACTGGGACGTCTGGGACGTTAGGGACACATGGGACATCTGGGACGTCCGGGACGTTAATGACATATGGGACATCTTTGGCATCTGGGACGTCTGGGACGTTAACGACATATGGGACATTTAGGACGCCTGGGACATTAGGGACATATGGGACATTTGAGACGTCTGGGACGTTAAGGACATATGGGACATCTGGGACGTCTGGGACGTTAAGGACATATGAGACATCTAGGACATCTGGGACGTCTGGGACGATAGGGACATATAGAACATCTAGGACGCTTGGGACATTAGAAACATATGCAACATTTGGGACATCTAAGACGTCTGGGACGTCTGGAACGTTAAGTACATATGGGACATTTAGGACGACTGGGACATTAGGGACATTTGGGACATATGGGACATCTGGGACGCCTGGGACATTAGGGACATATGGGACACATTGAACATCTGGTACGTCTGGGACGTTACGGACATATGGGACATCTAAGACGTCTGGGACGTCTGGAACGTTAAAGACATATGGGACATTTAGTACGCCTGGGACATTAGGGACATTTGGGACATATGGGACATCTGGGACGCCTGGGACGTTAAGGACATATGGGACATTTAGAAGGCATGGGACATTAAGGACATATGGGACATATGGGATATCTGGGACGTCTGGGACGTTAAGGACATTTGGGACATCTAAGACGTCTGGGACGTCTGGAAAGTTAAGGACATATGGGACATTTAGGACGCCTGGGAAATTAGGGACATTTGGGACATATGGGACATCTGGGACGCCTGGGACGTTAAGGACATATGAGACATTTAGAAGGCCTGGGACATTAGGGACATATGGGACATATGGGATATCTGGGACGTCTGGGACGTTTAGGATATATGGGACATCTAGGACGTCTGGGACGTCTGGGACGTTAAAGACATATGGGACATTTAGGACGCCCTGGACATTAGGGACATATGGGACATATGGGAGGTCTGGGACGCCTGGGGCATTAGGGACATATGGGACATATAGGACATCTGGGACGTCTGGGACGTTATTGACATATGGGACATCTGGGACGTCTGGGACGTTAAGGATATAAGGGACATCTAGGACGTCTGGGACGTTAGGGACATATGGGAGATCTGGGACGTCTGGGACGTTAGGGACATATAAGACATCTAGGACGTCTGGGACTTTAGGGACATATGGAACATCTTGGACGTTAGGGACATATGGGACATCTGGGACGTCTGGGACGTTATCGAAGTATAGGACATATCGGATATACTGGGACGTCTGGGACGTTAAGGATATATGGGACATCTAGGACGTCTGGGACTTTAGGGACATATGGAACATCTTGGACGTTAGGGACATATGGGACATCTGGGACGTCTGGGACGTTAGGGAGGTATAGGACATATGGGATATACTGGGACGTCTGGGACGTTAAGGACATATGGGACATCTAGGACGTCTGGGACGTCTGGGACGTTAAGGACATATGGGACATTTAGGACGCCTGGGACATTAGGGACATATGGGACATATGGGACATCTGGGACGCCTAGAACGTTAGGGACATATGGGACATATGGGACATCTGGGACGTCTGGGATGCTAGGGACATATGGGATATCTGGGACGTCTGGGACGCCTGGGACATTAGGGACATATGGGACACATTGAACATCTGGTACGTCTGGGACGTTACGGACATATGGGACATTTGGGACGCCTGGGACGTTAAAGACATATGGGACATTTAGGAGGCCTGGGACATTAGGGACATATGGGACATATGGGATATCTAGGACGTCTGGGACGTTTAGGATATATGGGACATCTAGGACGTCTGGGACGTCTGGGACGTTAAGGACATAAGGGACATTTAGGACGCCCTGGACATTAGGGACATATGGGACATATGGGAGGTCTGGGACGCCTGGGGCATTAGGGACATATAGGACATATAGGACGTCTGGGACGTTATACATATGGGACATCTGGGACGTCTGGGACGTTAAGGATATAAGGGACATCTAGGACGTCTGGGACGTTAGGGACATATGGGAGATCTGGGACGTCTGGGAGGTTAGGGACATATGGGACATCTGGGACGTCTGGGACGTTAAGGACATATGGGACATCTAGGAGATCTGGGACGTCTGGGACGTTAGGGACATATGGAACATCTAGGACGCCTGGGACATTAGAAACATATGAAACATATGGGACATCTGGGACGCCTGGGACGTTAGGGAGGTATAGGACATATGGGATATACTGGGACGTCTGGGACGTTAAGGATATATGGGACATCTAGGACGTCTGGGACATTAGGGACATATGGGACATATGGGATATCTGGGACGTCTGGGATGTTAGGGACATATGGTACATCTGGGACGTCTGGGACGTTAAGGACATATGGGACATCTAGGACGTCTTGGACGTTAGGGACATATGGAACATCTTGGACGTTAGGGACATATGGGACATCTGGGACGTCTGGGACGTTAGGGAGGTATAGGACATATGGGATATACTGGGACGTCTGGAAAGTTAAGGACATATGGGACATTTAGGACGCCTGGGACATTAGGGACATTTGGGACATATGGGACATCTGGGACGCCTGGGACGTTAAGGACATATGGGACATTTAGAAGGCCTGGGACATTAGGGACATATGGGACATATGGGATATCTGGGACGTCTGGGACGTTTAGGATATATGGGACATCTAGGACGTCTGGGACGTCTGGGACGTTAAAGACATATGGGACATTTAGACGCCCTGGACATTAGGGACATATGGGACATATGGGAGGTCTGGGACGCCTGGGGCATTAGGGACATATGGGACATATAGGACATCTGGGACGTCTGGGACGTTATTGACATATGGGACATCTGGGACGTCTGGGACGTTAAGGATATAAGGGACATCTAGGACGTCTGGGACGTTAGGGACATATGGGAGATCTGGGACGTCTGGGACGTTAGGGACATATAAGACATCTAGGACGTCTGGGACTTTAGGGACATATGGAACATCTTGGACGTTAGGGACATATGGGACATCTGGGACGTCTGGGACGTTATCGAAGTATAGGACATATGGGATATACTGGGACGTCTGGGACGTTAAGGATATATGGGACATCTAGGACGTCTGGGACTTTAGGGACATATGGAACATCTTGGACGTTAGGGACATATGGGACATCTGGGACGTCTGGGACGTTAGGGAGGTATAGGACATATGGGATATACTGGGACGTCTGGGACGTTAAGGACATATGGGACATCTAGGACGTCTGGGACGTCTGGGACGTTAAGGACATATGGGACATTTAATACGCCTGGGACATTAGGGACATATGGGACATATGGGACATCTGGGACGCCTGGAACGTTAGGGACATATGGGACATATGGGACATCTGGGACGTCTGGGATGCTAGGGACATATGGGATATCTGGGACGTCTGGGACGCCTGGGACATTAGGGACATATGGGACACATTGAACATCTGGTACGTCTGGGACGTTACGGACATATGGGACATTTGGGACGCCTGGGACGTTAAAGACATATGGGACATCTAGGACGTCTGGGACGTCTGGGACGTTAAGGACATATGGGACATCTGGGACGTCTGGGACGTTAAGGACATATGGGACATCTAGGACATCTGGAACGTCTGGGACGTTAGAGACATATGGAACATTTAGGACACCTGGGACATTAGAAACATATGGGACATATGGGACATTTGGGACGTCTGGAACGTTAAGGACATTTGGAACATCTAGGACGTCTGGGAAGTCTGGAACGTTAAGGACATATTCGACATTTAGGACGCCTGGGACATTAGGGACATTTGGGACATATGAGACATCTGGGCCGCCTGGGACATTAAGGACATATGGGACATATTGAACATCTGGGACGTCCGGGACGTTACGGACATATGGGACATCTGGGACGCCTGGGACGTTAAGGACATATGGGACATTTAGGAGGCCTGGGACATTAGGGACATATGGAACATATGGGACATTTGGGACGTCTGGGACGTCTGGGACGGTAAGGGTATATGGGACATCTAGGGCGTCTGGGACGTCTGGGACGTTATGGACATATGTGACATTTAGGACGCCTGGGACATTAGGTACATATGGGACATATGCGACATCTGAGACGCCTGGGACATTAGGGACATGTGGGACATATGGGACATCTGGGACGTCTGGGACGTTAGGGACATATGGGACATCTAGGACGTCTGAGACGTCAGGGACGTTAGGTACATACGGGACAGCTGGGACCTCTAAAACGTTAGGGACATATGGGACATTTAGGACGTCTTGGACGTTAGGGACATATGGAACATCTAGGACGCCTGGGTCATTAGGGACACATGAGACATATGGGACATCTGGGACGTCTGGGACTTTAAGGACATATTGGACAACTAGGACGTCTGGGACGTTTGGGACGTTAAGGACATATGGGACATTTAGGACGCCTGGGACATTAGGGACATATGGGACATATGGGACATCTGGTACGCCTCGGACATTAGGGACATATGGGACATGTGGGACATCTGGGACGTCTGGGACGTTAGGGACATATTGGACATCTGGGACGTCCGCGACGTTAATGACGTATGGGGCATCTAGGGCGTCTGGGACGTCTGGGACGTTAAGGACATATGGGACATTTAGGACGCCTGGAACATTAGGGACATATGGGACATCTGGGACGTCTGGGACGTTAAGGACATATGGGACATCTGGGACGTCTGGGACGTTAAGGACATATGGGACATCTAGGACGTCTGGGACGTTAGGGACATATGGGAGATCTGGGACGTCTGGGACGTTAGGGACATATAGGACATCTAGGACGCTTGGGACATTAGGGACATATGGGACATATAGGACATCTGGGACGTCTGGGACTTTAGGGACATATGGGACATCTGGGACGTCTGGGACGTTAAGGATATAAGGGACATCTAGGACGTCTGGGACGTTAGGGACATATGGGAGATCTGGGACGTCTGGGACGTTAGGGACATATAGGACATCTAGGACGTCTGGGACGTTAGGGACATATGGAGCATCTTCGACGTTAGGGACATATGGGACATCTGGGACGTCTGGGACGTTATTGAGATATAGGACATATGGTATATCTGGGACGTCTGGGACGTTAAGGATATATGGGACATCTAGGACATCTGGTACGTTAGGGACATATGGGACATCTGGGACGCCTGGGACATTAAGGACATATGGGACATATGGGACATATGGGACGTCTGGGACGTTAGAGACGTATGGGACATCTGAAACGTCTGGGACGTTAAGGACATATGGGACATCTAGGACGTCTGGGACGTCTGGGACGTTAAGGACATATGGGACATTTAGGGCGCCTGGGACATTAGGGACATATGGGACATATGGGACATATGGGACGTCTAGGACGTTAGAGACATATGGGACATCTGAAACGTCTGGGACGTTAAGGACATATGGGACATCTAGGACGTCTGGGACGTCTGGGACGTTAAGGACATATGGGACATTTAGGGCGCCTGGACATTAGGGACATATGGGACATATGGGACATCTGGGACGTCTGGGACGTTAAGGACATATGGGACATTTGGGGCGCCTGGGACATTAGGGACATATGGGACATCTGGGACGGCTGGGACATTAGGGACATATGAGACATATGGGACATCTGGGACGTCTGGGACGTTAAGGAGATATGGGACATCTGGGACGTCTGAGACGTTAGGGACATATGGGACATCTGTCACGTCTGGGACGTTAGGGACATATAGGACATCTAGGACGTCTGAGACGTCTGGGACGTTAGGGACATATGGGACATCTAGGACGTCTGGGACGTTAGGGACATATGGTACATCTAGGACGTCTGAGACGTCTGGGACGTTAGGGACATATGGGACATTTAGGACGTCTGGGACATTAAGGACATATGGGACATTTTGGACGTCTGGGACGTTTGGGACGTTAAGGACATATGGGACATCTGGGACGTCTGGGACGTTAGGGACATATGGGACATTTAGGATGTCTGGTACGTTAGGGACATATGGGACATTTTGGACGTCTGGGACGTTTGGGACGTTAAGGACATATGGGACATCTGGGACGTCTGGGACATTAGGGACATATGGGACATATGGGACATCTGGGACGTCTGGGACGTTAGGGACATATGGGACATATAGAACATCTGGGACGTCTGGGACGTTAAGGACATACGGGACAGCTGAGACGTCTGGGACGTTAGAGACATATGCGACATTTAGGACGTCCGGGACGTCTGGGACGTTAAGGACATATGGGACATTTAGGACGCCTAGGACGTTAGGGACATATGGGACATATGGGACATCTGAGACGCCTGGGACATTAGGAACATATGGAACATATGGGACATTTGAGACGTCTGGGACGTCTGGGACGTTAAGGGCATATGGGACATCTAGGGCGTCTGGGACGTCTGGGACGTTATGGACATATGTGACATTTAGGACGCCTGGGACATTAGGGACATATGGGACATATGCGACATCTGGGACGCCTGGGACATTAGGGACATGTGGGACATATGGGACATCTGGGACGTCTGGGACGTTAGGGACATATGGGACATCTAGGACGTCTGAGACGTCAGGGACGTTAGGTACATACGGGACAGCTGGGACCTCTAAAACGTTAGAGACATATGGGACATTTAGGACGTCTTGGACGTTAGGGACATATGGAACATCTAGGACGCGTGGGTCATTAGGGACACATGAGATATATGGGACATCTGGGACGTCTGGGACTTTAAGGACATATTGGACAACTAGGACGTCTGGGACGTTTGGGACGTTAAGGACATATGGGAATTTAGGACGCCTGGGACATTAGGGACATATGGGACATATGGGACATCTGGTACGCCTCGGACATTAGGGACATATGGGACATGTGGGACATCTGGGACGTCTGGGACGTTAGGGACATATTGGACATCTGGGACGTCCGCGACGTTAATGACGTATGGGGCATCTAGGGCGTCTGGGACGTCTGGGACGTTAAGGACATATGGGACATTGAGGACGCCTGGGACATTAGGGACATATGGGACATCTGGGACGTCTGGGACGTTAAGGACATATGGGACATCTGGGACGTCTGGGACGTTAAGGACATATGGGACATCTATGACATCTGGGACGTCTGGGATGTTAGGGACATATGGAACATCTAGGACGCCTGGGACATTAGAAACATATGGGACATATGGGACATCTGGGACGTCTGGGACGTTAAGGACATATGGGACATTTAGGACGTCTGGGACGTTAGGAACATATGGGACATCTGGGACGTCCGGGACGTTAATGACATATGGAACATCTAGGGCGTCTGGGACGTCTGGGAAGTTAAGGACATATGGGACATTTAGGACGCCTGGGACATATGGGACATATGGGACATCTGGGACTCCTGGGACATTAGGGACATATGAGACATATGGCACATCTGGGACGTCTGGGACGTTAAGGACATATGGGACATCTGGGACGTCTGGGACGTTAGGGACATATAGGACATCTTGGACGTCTAAAACGTTTGGGACGTTAGGGACATATGGGACATCTGGGACGTTAGAAATATATAGGACATCTAGGACGCCTGGGACGTTAGAGACATATGCGACATTTAAGACGTCCGGGACGTCAGGGACGTTAAGGACAGATGGGACATTTAGGACGCCTAGGACGTTAGGGAGATATGTGACATATTGGACATTTGAGATGCCTGGGTCATTAGGGACATATGGAACATATGGGACATTTGGGACGTCTGGGACGTCTGGGACGGTAAGGGTATATGGGACATCTAGGGCGTCTGGGACGTATGGGACGTAATGGACATATGGGACATTTAGGACGCCTGGGACATTAGGGACATATGGAAAAAATGCGACATCTGGGACGCCTGGGACATTAGGGACATGTGGGACGGCAGGGACGTTAAGAACATACGGGACGGACGTCTGGGACGTTAGGGACATATGGGACATTTAGGACGCCTGGGTCATTAGGGACACATGGGGCATATGGGACATCTGGGACGTCTGGGACTTTAAGGACATATGGGACATCTAGGACGTCTGGGACGTCTGGGACGTTAAGGACATATGGGACATCTGGGACGTCTGGGACGTTAAGGACATATGGGACATCTAGGACATCTGGAACGTCTGGGACGTTAGAGACATATGGAACATTTAGGACACCTGGGACATTAGAAACATATGGGACATATGGGACATTTGGGACGTCTGGAACGTTAAGGACATTTGGAACATCTAGGACGTCTGGGAAGTCTGGAACGTTAAGGACATATTCGACATTTAGGACGCCTGGGACATTAGGGACATTTGGGACATATGAGACATCTGGGCCGCCTGGGACATTAAGGACATATGGGACATATTGAACATCTGGGACGTCCGGGACGTTACGGACATATGGGACATCTGGGACGCCTGGACGTTAAGGACATATGGGACATTTAGGAGGCCTGGGACATTAGGGACATATGGAACATATGGGACATTTGGGACGTCTGGGACGTCTGGGACGGTAAGGGTATATGGGACATCTAGGGCGTCTGGGACGTCTGGGACGTTATGGACATATGTGACATTTAGGACGCCTGGGACATTAGGTACATATGGGACATATGCGACATCTGAGACGCCTGGGACATTAGGGACATGTGGGACATATGGGACATCTGGGACGTCTGGGACGTTAGGGACATATGGGACATCTAGGACGTCTGAGACGTCAGGGACGTTAGGTACATACGGGACAGCTGGGACCTCTAAAACGTTAGGGACATATGGGACATTTAGGACGTCTTGGACGTTAGGGACATATGGAACATCTAGGACGCCTGGGTCATTAGGGACACATGAGAAATATGGGACATCTGGGACGTCTGGGACTTTAAGGACATATTGGACAACTAGGACGTCTGGGACGTTTGGGACGTTAAGGACATATGGGACATTTAGGACGCCTGGGACATTAGGGACATATGGGACATATGGGACATCTGGTACGCCTCGGACATTAGGGACATATGGGACATGTGGGACATCTGGGACGTCTGGGACGTTAGGGACATATTGGACATCTGGGACGTCCGCGACGTTAATGACGTATGGGGCATCTAGGGCGTCTGGGACGTCTGAGACGTTAAGGACATATGGGACATTTAGGACGCCTGGAACATTAGGGACATATGGGACACCTGGGACGTCTGGGACGTTAAGGACATATGGGACATTTGGGACGTCTGGGACGTTAAGGACATATGGGACATCTAGGACATCTGGGACGTCTGGGATGTTAGGGACATATGGAACATCTAGGACGCCTGGGACATTAGAAACATATGAGACATATGGGACATCTGTGACGTCTGGACGTTAAGGACATATGGGACATTTAGGACGTCTGGGACGTTAGGAACATATGGGACATCTGGGACGTCCGGGACGTTAATGACATATGGAACATCAAGGGCGTCTGGGACGTCTGGGAAGTTATGGACATATGGGACATTTAGGACGCTTGGGACATATGGGACATATGGGACATCTGGGACTCCTGGGACATTAGGGACATATGAGACATATGGCACATCTGGGACGTCTGGGACGTTAAGGACATATGGGACATCTGGGACGTCTGGGACGTTAGGGACATATAGGACATCTAGGACGTCTAAAACGTTTGGGACGTTAGGGACATATGGGACATCTGGGACGTTAGAAATATATAGGACATCTAGGACGTCTGGGACGTTAGAGACATATGCGACATTTAAGACGTCCGGGACGTCAGGGACGTTAAGGACAGATGGGACATTTAGGACGCCTAGGACGTTAGGGAGATATGGGACATATGGGACATCTGAGATGCCTGGGTCATTAGAGACATATGGAACATATGGGACATTTGGACGTCTGGGACGTCTGGGACGGTAAGGGTATATGGGACATCTAGGTCGTCTGGGACGTATGGGACGTTATGGACATATGGGACATTTAGGACGTCTTGGACGTTAGGGACATATGGAACATCTAGGACGCCTGGGTCATTAGGACACATGGGACATATGGGACATCTGGGGACGTCTGGGACTTTAAGGACATATGGGACATTTAGGACGTCTGGGACGTCTGGGACGTTAAGGACATATGGGACATCTGGGACGTCTGGGACGTTAAGGACATATGGGACATCTAGGACATCTGGAACGTCTGGGACGTTAGAGACATATGGAACATTTAGGACACCTGGGACATTAGAAACATATGGGACATATGGGACATTTGGGACGTCTGGAACGTTAAGGACATTTGGAACATCTAGGACGTCTGGGAAGTCTGGAACGTTAAGGACATATTCGACATTTAGGACGCCTGGGACATTAGGACATTTGGGACATATGAGACATCTGGGCCGCCTGGGACATTAAGGACATATGGGACATATTGAACATCTGGGACGTCCGGGACGTTACGGACATATGGGACATCTGGGACGCCTGGGACGTTAAGGACATATGGGACATTTAGGAGGCCTGGGACATTAGGGACATATGGAACATATGGGACATTTGGGACGTCTGGGACGTCTGGGACGGTAAGGGTATATGGGACATCTAGGGCGTCTGGGACGTCTGGGACGTTATGGACATATGTGACATTTAGGACGCCTGGGACATTAGGTACATATGGGACATATGCGACATCTGAGACGCCTGGGACATTAGGGACATGTGGGACATATGGGACATCTGGGACGTCTGGGACGTTAGGGACATATGGGACATCTAGGACGTCTGAGACGTCAGGGACGTTAGGTACATACGGGACAGCTGGGACCTCTAAAACGTTAGGGACATATGGAACATCTAGGACGCCTGGGTCATTAGGGACACATGAGACATATGGGACATCTGGGACGTCTGGGACTTTAAGGACATATTGGACAACTAGGACGTCTGGGACGTTTGGGACGTTAAGGACATATGGGACATTTAGGACGCCTGGGACATTAGGGACATATGGGACATATGGGACATCTGGTACGCCTCGGACATTAGGGACATATGGGACATGTGGGACATATGGGACGTCTGGGACGTTAGGGACATATTGGACATCTGGGACGTCCGCGACGTTAATGACGTATGGGGCATCTAGGGCGTCTGGGACGTCTGGGACGTTAAGGACATATGGGACATTTAGGACGCCTGGGACATTAGGGACATATGGGACATCTGGGACGTCTGGGACGTTAAGGACATATGGGACATCTGGGACGTCTGGGACGTTAAGGACATATGGGACATCTAGGACATCTGGGACGTCTGGGATGTTAGGGACATATGGAACATCTAGGACGCCTGGGACATTAGAAACATATGGGACATATGGGACATCTGTGACGTCTGGGATGTTAAGGACATATGGGACATTTAGGACGTCTGGGACGTTAGGAACATATGGGACATCTGGGACGTCCGGGACGTTAATGACATATGGAACATCAAGGGCGTCTGGGACGTCTGGGAAGTTAAGGACATATGGGACATTTAGGACGCTTGGGACATATGGGACATATGGGACATCTGGGACTCCTGGGACATTAGGGACATATGAGACATATGGCACATCTGGGACGTCTGGGACGTTAAGGACATATGGGACATCTGGGACGTCTGGGACGTTAGGGACATATAGGACATCTAGGACGTCTAAAACGTTTGGGACGTTAGGGACATATGGGACATCTGGGACGTTAGAAATATATAGGACATCTAGGACGTCTGGGACGTTAGAGACATATGCGACATTTAAGACGTCCGGGACGTCAGGGACGTTAAGGACAGATGGGACATTTAGGACTCCTAGGACGTTAGGGAGATATGGGACATATGGGACATCTGAGATGCCTGGGTCATTAGGGACATATGGAACATATGGGACATTTGGGACGTCTGGGACGTCTGGGACGGTAAGGGTATATGGGACATCTAGGTCGTCTGGGACGTATGGGACGTTATGGACATATGGGACATTTAGGACGCCTGGGACATTAGGGACATATGGAAAAAATGCGACATCTGGGACGCTTGGGACATTAGGGACATGTGGGACGGCAGGAACGTTAAGGACATACGGGACAGCTGGGACGTCTGTTACGTTAGGGACATATGGGACATTTAGGACGTCTTGGACGTTAGGGACATATGGAACATCTAGGACGCCTGGGTCATTAGGGACACATGGGACATATGGGACATCTGGGACGTCTGGGACTTTAAGGACATATGGGACATCTAGGACGTCTGGGACGTCTGGGACGTTAAGGACATGAGGGACATCTGGGACGTCTGGGACGTTAAGGACATATGGGACATCTAGGACATCTGGAACGTCTGGGACGTTAGGGACATATGGAACATTTAGGACGCCTGGGACATTAGAAACATATGGGACATATGGGACATTTGGGACGTCTGGAACGTTAAGGACATTTGGAACATCTAGGACGTCTGGGAAGTGTGGAACGTTAAGGACATATTCAACATTTAGGACGCCTGGGACATTAGGGACATTTGGGACATATGAGACATCTGGGCCGCCTGGGACATTAAGGACATATGGGACATATTGAACATCTGGGACGTCCGGGACGTTACGGACATATGGGACATCTGGGACGCCTGGGACGTTAAGGACATATGGGACATTTAGGAGGCCTGGGACATTAGGGACATATGGGATATCCGGGACGTCTGGGACGTTAAGGACATATGGGACATTTAGGACGCCCTGGACATTAAGGACATATGGGACATATAGGACATCTGGGACATATAGGACATATGGGAGGTTTGGGACGCCTTGGACATTAGAGACATATGAGACATATGGGACATATAATACGCCTGGGACATTAGGGATATATAAGACCTTTGGGACATCTGGGACGTCTGGGACGTTAGGGACATATGGGTCATCTGGGACGTCTGGGACGTTAAGGACATATGGGACATCTAGGACGTCTGAGACGTTAGGGATATATGGGACATCTGGGGCGTCTGGGACTTTAGGGACATATGGGACATCTGGGACGTTAGAAATATATAGGACATCTAGGACGTCTGTGACGTTAGAGACATATGGGACATCTAGAACATCTCGGACGTCTGGGACGTTAGGGACATACGAGACAGCTGAGACGTCTGGGACGTTAGAGACATATGCCACATTTAGGACGTCCGGGAAGTCAGGGACGTTAAGGACATATGGAACATTTAGGACGCCTAGGACATTAGGGACATATGGGACATATGGGACATCTGAGACGCCTGGGACATTAGGGACATATGGAACATATGGGACATTTGGGACGTCTGGGACGTCTGGGACTTTAAGGGCATATGGGACATCTAGGGCGTCTGGGACGTCTGGGACGTTATAGACATATGGGACATTTAGGACGCCTGGGACATTAGGGACATATGCGACATCTGGGACGCCTGGAACATTAGGGACATGTGGGACATATGGGACGTTAGGGACATATGGGACATCTAGGACGTCTGGGACGTCAGGGACGTTAGGGACATACGGGACAGCTGGGACATCTGGGACGTTAGGGACATATGGAACATTTAGGACGTCTTGGACGTTAGGGAGATATGGAACATCTAGGACGCCTGGGTCATTAGGGACACATGGCACATATGGGACGTCTGAGACGTCTGGGACTTTAAGGACATATGGGACATCTAGGACGTCTGGGACGTCTGGTACGTTAAGGACATATGGGACATTTAGGACGCCTGGGACGTTAGGGACATATAAGACATCTAGGACGTCTGGGACTTTAGGGACATATAAAACATCTGGGACGTTAGGGACATATGGAACATCTGGAACGTCTGGGACGTTAGGGAGGTATAGGACATATGGGATATACTGGGACGCCTGGGACGTTAAGGATATATGGGACATCTAGGACGTCTGGGACATTAGGGACATATGGGACATCTGGGACGTCTGGGACGTTAGGGACATATGGTACATCTGGGACGTCTGGGACGTTAAGGACGTATGGGACATCTAGGACGTCTGGGACGTCTGGGACGTTAAAGACATATGGGACATTTAGGACGCCTGGGACATTAGGGACATATGGGACATATGGGACATCTGGGACGCCTGGGACATTAGGGACATATGGGACATATGGGACATATGGGACATCTGGGACGTCTGGGACGTTAGTTACATATGGGACATCTGGGACGTCTGGGACGTTAAGGACATATGGGACATCTGGGACGTCTGGGATGCTAGGGACATATGGGACATCTGGGACGTCTGGGACGTTAAGGACGTATGGGACATCTAGGACGTCTGGGACGTCTAGGACGTTAAGGACATATGGGACATTTAGGGCGTCTGGGACGTCTGGGACGTTAAGGACATATAGGACATTTACTACGCCTGGGATATTAGGGACATATGGGACATCTGGGACGTCTGGACGTTAGGTACATATGGGACATCTGGGACGTCTGTGACGTTAAGGACATATGAGACATCTAGGACATCTGGGACGTCTGGGACGTTAGGGACATATGGAACATCTAGGACGCCTGGGACATTAGAAACATATGAAACATATGGGACATCTGGGACGTCTGGGAAGTTAAGGACATTTGGGACATCTAGGACGTCTGGGACGTCTGGGACGTTAAGGAGATATGGGACATTTAGGACGATCTGGACATTAGGGACATATGGGACATATGGGATATCTGGGACGTCTGGGACGTTAAGGATATATGGGACATCTAGGACGTCTCGGACGTCTGGGACGTTAAGGATATCTGGGACATTTAGGACGCCCTGGACATTAGGGACATATGGGATGTCTGGGACGCCTGGGACATTAGGGATATATGGGACATATAGGACATCTGGGACGTCTGCGACGTTATTGACATATGGGACATCTGGGACGTCTGGGACGTTAGGATGTAAGGGACACCTAGGACGTCTGGGACGTTAGGGACATATGGGAGATCTGGGACGTCTGGGACGTTAGGGACATATGGAACATCTGGGACGTTAGGGACATATGGGACATCTTGGACGTCTGGGACGTTAGGGAGATATAGGCTATATGGGATATCTGGGACGTCTGGGACGTTAAGGATATATGGGACATCTAGGACGCCTGGGACGTCTGGGACGTTAAGGACATATGGGACATTCAGGACGCCTGGGACATTAGGAACATATGGGACATATGGGACATCTGGGACGCCTGGGACATTAGGGACATATGGGACATATGGGACATTTAGGACGCCCTGGACATTAAGGACATATGGGACATATAGGACATCTGGGACATATGGGACATATGGGAGGTTTGGGACGCCTTGGACATTAGAGACATATGAGACATATGGGACATATAATACGGCTGGGACATTAGTTATATATAAGACCTTTGGGACATCTGGGACGTCTGGGACGTTAGGGACATATGGGTCATCTGGGACGTCTGGGACGTTAAGGACATATGGGACATCTAGGACGTCTGAGACGTTAGGGATATATGGGACATCTGGGGCGTCTGGGACTTTAGGGACATATGGGACATCTAGAACATCTCGGACGTCTGGGACGTTAGGGACATACGAGACAGCTGAGACGTCTGGGACGTTAGAGACATATGCCACATTTAGGACGTCCGGGAAGTCAGGGACGTTAAGGACATATGGAACATTTAGGACGCCTAGGACATTAGGGACATATGGGACATATGGGACATCTGAGACGCCTGGGACATTAGGGACATATGGAACATATGGGACATTTGGGACGTCTGGGACGTCTGGGACTTTAAGGGCATATGGGACATCTAGGGCGTCTGGGACGTCTGGGACGTTATAGACATATGGGACATTTAGGACGCCTGGGACATTAGGGACATATGCGACATCTGGGACGCCTGGAACATTAGGGACATGTGGGACATATGGGACGTTAGGGACATATGGGACATCTAGGACGTCTGGGACGTCAGGGACGTTAGGGACATACGGGACAGCTGGGACATCTGGGACGTTAGGGACATATGGAACATTTAGGACGTCTTGGACGTTAGGGACATATGGAACATCTAGGACGCCTGGGTCATTAGGGACACATGGCACATATGGGACATCTGAGACGTCTGGGACTTTAAGGACATATGGGACATCTAGGACGTCTGGGACGTCTGGTACGTTAAGGACATATGGGACATTTAGGACGCCTGGGACGTTAGGGACATATAAGACATCTAGGACGTCTGGGACTTTAGGGACATATAAAACATCTGGGACGTTAGGGACATATGGAACATCTGGAACGTCTGGGACGTTAGGGAGGTATAGGACATATGGGATATACTGGGACGCCTGGGACGTTAAGGATATATGGGACATCTAGGACGTCTGGGACATTAGGGACATATGGGACATCTGGGACGTCTGGGACGTTAGGGACATATGGTACATCTGGGACGTCTGGGACGTTAAGGACGTATGGGACATCTAGGACGTCTGGGACGTCTGGGACGTTAAAGACATATGGGACATTTAGGACGCCTGGGACATTAGGGACATATGGGACATATGGGACATCTGGGACGCCTGGGACATTAGGGACATATGGGACATATGGGACATATGGGACATCTGGGACGTCTGGGACGTTAGTTACATATGGGACATCTGGGACGTCTGGGACGTTAAGGACATATGGGACATCTGGGACGTCTGGGATGCTAGGGACATATGGGACATCTGGGACGTCTGGGACGTTAAGGACGTATGGGACATCTAGGACGTCTGGGACGTCTAGGACGTTAAGGACATATGGGACATTTAGGGCGTCTGGGACGTCTGGGACGTTAAGGACATATAGGACATTTACTACGCCTGGGATATTAGGGACATATGGGACATCTGGGACGTCTGGGACGTTAGGTACATATGGGACATCTGGGACGTCTGTGACGTTAAGGACATATGAGACATCTAGGACATCTGGGACGTCTGGGACGTTAGGGACATATGGAACATCTAGGACGCCTGGGACATTAGAAACATATGAAACATATGGGACATCTGGGACGTCTGGGAAGTTAAGGACATTTGGGACATCTAGGACGTCTGGGACGTCTGGGACGTTAAGAAGATATGGGACATTTAGGACGATCTGGACATTAGGGACATATGGGACATATGGGATATCTGGGACGTCTGGGACGTTAAGGATATATGGGACATCTAGGACGTCTGGGACGTCTGGGACGTTAAGGATATCTGGGACATTTAGGACGCCCTGGACATTAGGGACATATGGGATGTCTGGGACGCCTGGGACATTAGGGATATATGGGACATATAGGACATCTGGGACGTCTGCGACGTTATTGACATATGGGACATCTGGGACGTCTGGGACGTTAGGATGTAAGGGACACCTAGGACGTCTGGGACGTTAGGGACATATGGGAGATCTGGGACGTCTGGGACGTTAGGGACATATGGAACATCTGGGACGTTAGGGACATATGGGACATCTGGGACGTCTGGGACGTTAGGGAGATATAGGCTATATGGGATATCTGGGACGTCTGGGACGTTAAGGATATATGGGACATCTAGGACGTCTGGGACGTCTGGGACGTTAAGGACATATGGGACATTTAGGACGCCTGGGACATTAGGAACATATGGGACATATGGGACATCTGGGACGCCTGGGACATTAGGGACATATGGGACATATGGGACATCTGGGACGCCTGGGACATTAAGGACATATGGGACATCTGGGTCGTCCGGGACGTTAATGACATATGGGACATCTAGGGCGTCTGGGACGTCTGGGACGTTAGGGACATATGGGACATTTAGGACGCCTGTAACATTAGGGACATATGGGACATTTGGGACGTCTGGGACGTTAAGGACATATGGGACATCTGGGACGTCTGGAACGTTAAGGACATATGGGACATATAGGACATCTGGGACGTCTGGGACCTAGGGACATATGGAACGTCTAGGACGCCTGGGACATTAGAAACATATGGGACATATGGGACATCTGGGACGTCTGGCACGTTAAGGACATTTGGGACATCTAAGACGTCTGGAACGTCTGGAACGTTAAGGACATATGGGACATTTAGGACGCCTGGGACATTAGGGACATTTGGGACATATGGGACATCTGGGACGCCTGGGACATTAGGGACGTATGGGACACATTAAACGTCTGGGACGTCTGGGACGTTATGGACATATGGGACATCTGGGACGCCTGGGACGTTAAGGACATATGGGACATTTAGGAGGCCTGGGACATTAGGGACATATGGGACATATCTGATATCTGGGACGTCTGGGACGTTTAGGACATATGGCACATCTAGGACGTCTGGGACGTTAAGGACATATTGGACATTTAGGACGCCCTGGACGTTAGAGACATATGGGACATATGGGAGGTCTGGGACGCCTGGGACATTAGGGACATATGGGACATATAGGAAATCTGGGACGTCTGGGACCTTATTGGCATATGGGACATCTGGGACGTCTGGGACGTTAAGCATATAAGGGACATCTAGGACGTCTGGGACGTTAGGGACATATGGGAGATCTGAAACGTCTGGGACGTTAGGGACATATAAGACATCTAGGACGTCTGGGACTTTAGGGACATATGGAACATCTGGGACGTAAGGGACATATGGGACATCTGGGACGTCTGGGACGTTAGGGAGGTATAGGACATATGGGATATACTGGGACGTCTGGGACGTTAAAGATATATAGGACATCTAGGACGTCTGGGACGTCTGGGACGTTAAGGACATATGGGACATCTAGGACGTCTGGGACATTAGGGACATATGGGACATATGGGACATCTGGGACGCCTGGGACATTAGGGATATATGGGAAATATGGGACATCTGGGACGTCTGGGACGTTAGGGACATATGGTACATCTGGGACGTCTGGGACTTTAAGGAGATATGGGACATCTAGGACGTCTGGGACGTCTGGGACGTTAAGGACATATGGGACATTTAGGACGCCTGAGACATTAGAGACATATGGGACATATGGGACATCTGGGACGCCTGGGACATTAGGGACATATGGGACATATGGGACATCTGGGACGTCTGGGACGTTAGTTACATATGGGACATCTGGGACGTTTGGGACGTTAAGGACATATGGGACATCTGGGACGTCTGGGATGCCTGGGACATATGGGACATCTGGGACGTCTGGGACGTTAAGAACATATGGGACATCTAGGACGTCTGGGACGTCTGGGACGTTAAGGACATATGGGACATCTAGGGCGTCTGGGACGTCTGGGACGTTAAGGACATATGGGACATTTACTACGCCTGGGATATTAGGGACATATGGGACATCTGGGACGTCTGGGACGTTAGGGACATATGGGACATCTGGGACGTCTGGGACGTTAAGGACATATGGGACATCTAGGACATCTGGGACGTCTGGGACGTTAGGGACATATGGAACATCTAGGACGCCTGGGACATTAGAAACATATGAAACATATGGGACATCTGGGACGTCTGGGACGTTAAGGACATTTGGGACATCTAGGACGTCTGGGACGTCTGGGACGTTAAGGAGATATGGGACATTTAGGACGCCCTGGACATTAGGGACATATGGGACATATGGGATATCTGGGACGTCTGGGACGTTAAGGACATATGGGACATCTAGGACGTCTGGGACGTCTGGGACGTTAAGGACATATGGGACATTTAGCACGCCCTGGACATTAGGGACATATGGGACATATGGGAGGTCTGGGACGCCTGGGACATTAGGGACATATGGGACATATAGGACATCTGGGACGTCTGGGACGTTATTGACATATGGGACATCTGGGACGTCTGGGACGTTAAGGATATAAGGGACATCTAGGACGTCTGGGACGTTAGAAACATATGAAACATATGGGACATCTGGGACGTCTGGGACGTTAAGGACATTTGGGACATCTAGGACGTCTGGGACGTCTGGGACGTTAAGGAGATATGGGACATTTAGGACGCCCTGGACATTAGGGACATATGGGACATATGGGATATCTGGGACGTCTGGGACGTTAAGGACATATGGGACATCTAGGACGTCTGGGACGTCTGGGACGTTAAGGACATATGGGACATTTAGGACGCCCTGGACATTAGGGACATATGGGACATATGGGAGGTCTGGGACGCCTGGGACATTAGGGACATATGGGACATATAGGACATCTGGGACGTCTGGGACGTTATTGACATATGGGACATCTGGGACGTCTGGGACGTTAAGGATATAAGGGACATCTAGGACGTCTGGGACGTTAGGGACATATGGGAGATCTGGGACGTCTGGGACGTTAGGGGCATATAAGACATCTAGGACGTCAGGGACATTAGGGACATATGGGACATATGGGACATCTGGGACGCCTGGGACATTAGGGACATATGGGACATATGGGACATCTGGGACGCCTGGAACATTAGGGACGTATGGGACATTTTGGACGTCTGGGACGTTTGGGACGTTAAGGACATATGGGACATCTGGGACGTCTTGGACGTTAGGGACATATGGGACATTTAGGATGTCTGGGACGTTAGGGACATATGGAATATCTAGGACGCCTGGGACATTAGGGACATATGGGACATATATGACATCTGGGACGTCTGGGACGTTAGGGACATATGGGACATATAGGACATCTGGGACGTCTGGGTCGTTAAGGATATATGGAACATTTAGGACGTCTGGGACGTCCGGGGCGTTAAAGACATATGGGACATTTAGGACGCCTGCCACATTAGGGACATATGGGACATATGGGACATCTAATACGCCTGGGACATTAGGGATATATAAGACCTTTGGGACATCTGGGACGTCTGTTACGTTAGGGACATATGGGTCATCTGGGACGTCTGGGACGTTAAGGACATATGGGACATCTGGGACGTCTGGGACTTTAGGGACATATGGGACATCTGGGACGTCTGGGACGTTAGGGACATATGGGACATATAGGACATCTGGGACGTCTGGGACGTTAAGGATATATGGAACATTTAGGACGTCTGGGAGGTCCGGGGCGTTAAAGACATATGGGACATTTAGGACGCCTGCCACATTAGGGACATATGGGACATATGGGGACATCTAATACGCCTGGGACATTAGGGATATATAAGACCTTTGGGACATCTGGGACGTCTGTTACGTTAGGGACATATGGGTCATCTGGGACGTCTGGGACGTTAAGGACATATGGGACATCTGGGACGTCTGGGACTTTAGGGACATATGGGACATCTGGGACGTTAAAAATATATAGGACATTTAGGACGTCTGTGACGTTAGAGACATATGGGACATCTAGGACATCTCGGGCGTCTGGGACGTTAGGGACATACGGGACAGCAGAGACGTCTGGGACGTTAGAGACATATGCGACATTTAGGACGTCCGGGACGTCTGGGACGTTAAGGACATATGGACATTTAGGACGCGTAGGACGTTAGGGACATATGGGACATATGGGACATATGCGACATCTGGGACGCCTGGGACATTAGGGACATGTGGGACATATGGGACATCTGGGACGTCTGGGACGTTAGGGACATATGGGACATCTAGAACGTCTGAGACGTCAGGGACGTTAGGTACATACGGGACAGCTGGGACCTCTAAAACGTTAGGGACATATGGGACATTTAGGACGTCTTGGACGTTAGGGACATATGGAACATCTAGGACGCCTGGGTCATTAGGGACACATGAGACATATGGGACATCTGGGACGTCTGGGACTTTAAGGACATATTGGACATCTAGGACGTCTGGGACGTTTGGGACGTTAAGGACATATGGGACATTTAGGACGCCTAGGACATTAGGGACGTATGGGACATCTGGTACGCCTCGGACATTAGGGACATATGGGACATGTGGGACATCTGGGACGTCTGGGACGTTAGGGACATATTGGACATCTGGGACGTTCGCGACGTTAATGACGTATGGGGCATCTAGGGCGTCTGGGACGTCTGGGACGTTAAGGACATATGGGACATTTAGGACGCCTGGGACATTAGGGACATATAGGACATCTGGGACGTCTGGGACGTTAAGGACATATGGGACATCTGGGACGTCTGGGACGTTAAGGACAGATGGGACATTTAGGACGCCTAGGACGTTAGGGAGATATGGGACATATGGGACATCTGAGATGCCTGGGTCATTAGGGACATATGGAACATATGGGACATTTGGGACGTCTGGGACGTCTGGGACGGTAAGGGTATATGGGACATTTAGGTCGTCTGGGACGTATGGGACGTTATGGACATATGGGACATTTAGGACGCCTGGGACATTAGGGACATATGGAAAAAATGCGACATCTGGGACGCCTGGGACATTAGTTACATGTGGGACGGCAGGGACGTTAAGGACATACGGGACAGCTGGGACGTCTGGGACGTTAGGGACATATGGGACATTTAGGACGTCTTGGACGTTAGGGACATATGGAACATCTAGGACACCTGGGTCATTAGGGACACATGGGACATATGGGACATCTGGGACGTCTGGGACTTTAAGGACATATGGGACATCTAGGACGTCTGGGACGTCTGGGACGTTAAGAACATATGGGACATCTGGGACGTCTGGGACGTTAAGGACATATGGGACATCTAGGACATCTGGAACGTCTGGGACGTTAGGGACATATGGAACATTTAGGACGCCTGGGACATTAGAAACATATGGGACATATGGGACATTTGGGACGTCTGGAACGTTAAGGACATTTGGAACATCTAGGACGTCTGGGAAGTCTGGAACGTTAAGGACATATTCGACATTTAGGACGCCTGGGACATTAGGGACATTTGGAACATATGAGACATCTGGCCGCCTGGGACATTAAGGACATATGGGACATATTGAACATCTGGGACGTCCGGGACGTTACGGACATATGGGACATCTGGGACGCCTGGGACGTTAAGGACATATGACACATTTAGGAGGCCTGGGACATTAGGGACATATGGGATATCTGGGACGTCTGGGACTTTAAGGACATATGGGACATTTAGGACGCCCTGGACATTAAGGACATATGGGACATATAGGACATCTGGGACATATGGGACATATGGGAGGTTTGGGACGCCTGGGACATTAGAGACATATGAGACATATGGGACATATAATACGCCTGGGACATTAGGGATATATAAGACCTTTGGGACATCTGGGACGTCTGGGCGTTAGGGACATATGGGTCATCTGGGACGTCTGGGACGTTAAGGACATATGGGACATCTAGGACGTCTGAGACGTTAGGGACATATGGGACATCTGGGGCGTCTGGGACTTTAGGGACATATGGGACATCTGAGACGTTAGAAACATATAGGACATCTAGGACGTCTGTGACGTTAGAGACATATGGGACATCTAGAACATCTCGGACGTCTGGGACGTTAGGGACATACGAGACAGCTGAGACGTCTGGGACGTTAGAGACATATGCCACATTTAGGACGTCCGGGAAGTCAGGGACGTTAAGGACATATGGAACATTTAGGACGCCTAGGACATTAGGGACATATGGGACATATGGGACATCTGAGACGCCTGGGACATTAGGGACATATGGAACATATGGGACATTTGGGACGTCTGGGACGTCTGGGACGTTAAGGGCATATGGGACATCTAGGGCGTCTGGGACGTCTGGGACGTTATAGACATATGGGACATTTAGGACGCCTGGACATTAGGGACATATGCGACATCTGGGACGCCTGGAACATTAGGGACATGTGGGACATATGGGACGTTAGGGACATATGGGACATCAAGGACGTCTGGGACGTCAGGGACGTTAGGGACATACGGGACAGCTGGGACTTCTGGGACGTTAGGGACATATGGGACATTAGGACGTCTTGGACGTTAGGGACATATGGAACATCTAGGCCGCCTGGGTCATTAGGGACACATGGCACATATGGGACATCTGAGACGTCTGGGACTTTAAGGACATATGGGACATCTAGGACGTCTGGGACGTCTGGTACGTTAAGGACATATGGGACATTTAGGACGCCTGGGACGTTAGGGACATATAAGACATCTAGGACGTCTGGGACTTTAGGGACATATAAAACATCTGGGACGTTAGGGGACATATGGAACATCTGGGACGTCTGGGACGTTAGGGAGGTATAGGACATATGGGATATACTGGGACGCCTGGGACGTTAAGGATATATGGGACATCTAGGACGTCTGGGACATTAGGGACATATGGGACATCTGGGACGTCTGGGACGTTAGGGACATATGGTACATCTGGGACGTCTGGGACGTTAAGGGACGTATGGGACATCTAGGACGTCTGGGACGTCTGGGACGTTAAAGACATATGGGACATTTAGGACGCCTGGGACATTAGGGACATATGGGACATATAGGACATCTGGGACGCCTGGGACATTAGGGACATATGGGACATATGGGACATATGGGTCATCTGGGACGTCTGGGACGTTAGTTACATATGGGACATCTGGGACGTCTGGGACGTTAGGGACATATGGGACATCTGGGACGTCTGGGATGCTAGGGACATATGGGACATCTGGGACGTCTGGGACGTTAAGGACGTATGGGACATCTAGGACGTCTGGGACGTCTGGGACGTTAAGGACATATGGGACATTTAGGGCGTCTGGGACGTCTGGGACGTTAAGGACATATAGGACATTTACTACGCCTGGGATATTAGGGACATATGGGACATCTGGGACGTCTGGGACGTTAGGTACATATGGGACATCTGGGACGTCTGTGACGTTAAGGACATATGAGACATCTAGGACATCTGGGACGTCTGGTACGTTAGGGACATATGGAACATCTAGGACGCCTGGGACATTAGAAACATATGAAACATATGGGACATCTGGGACGTCTGGGAAGTTAAGGACATTTGGGACATCTAGGACGTCTGGGACGTCTGGGACGTTAAGAAGATATGGGACATTTAGGACGATCTGGACATTAGGGACATATGGGACATATGGGATATCTGGGACGTCTGGGAAGTTAAGGATATATGGGACATCTAGGACGTCTGGGACGTCTGGGACGTTAAGGATATCTGGGACATTTAAAACGCCCTGGACATTAGGGACATATGGGATGTCTGGGACGCCTGGGACATTAGGGATATATGGGACATATAGGACATCTGGGACGTCTGCGACGTTATTGACATATGGGACATCTGGGACGTCTGGGACGTTAGGATGTAAGGGACACCTAGGACGTCTGGGATGTTAGGGACATATGGGAGATCTGGGACGTCTGGACGTTAGGGACATATGGAACATCTGGGACGTTAGGGACATATGGGACATCTGGGACGTCTGGGACGTTAGGGAGATATAGGCTATATGGGATATCTGGGACGTCTGGGACGTTAAGGATATATGGGACATCTAGGACGTCTGGGACGTCTGGGACGTTAAGGACATATGGGACATTTAGGACGCCTGGGACATAGGAACATATGGGACATATGGGACATCTGGGACGCCTGGGACATTAGGGACATATGGGACATATGGGACATCTGGGACGCCTGGACATTAGGGACATATGGGACATCTGGGACGTCCGGGACGTTAATGACATATGGGACATCTAGGGCGTCTGGGACGTCTGGGACGTTAGGGACATATGGGACATTTAGGACGCCTGTAACATTAGGGACATATGAGACATTTGGGACGTCTGGGACGTTAAGGACATATGGGACATCTGGGACGTCTGGAACGTTAAGGACATATGGGACATATAGGACATCTGGGACGTCTGGGACCTTAGGGACATATGGCACGTCTAGGACGCCTGGGACATTAGAAACATATGGGACATATGGGACATCTGGGACGTCTGGCACGTTAAGGACATTTGGGACATCTAAGACGTCTGGGACGTCTGGAACGTTAAGGACATATGGGACATTTAGGACGCCTGGGACATTAGGGACATTTGGGACATATGGGACATCTGGGACGCCTGGGACATTAGGGACGTATGGGACACATTAAACATCTGGGACGTCTGGGACGTTATGGACATATGGGACATCTGGGACGCCTGGGACGTTAAGGACATATGGGACATTTAGGAGGCCTGGGACATTAGGGACATATGGGACATATCTGATATCTGAGACGTCTGGGACGTTTAGGACATATGGCACATCTAGGACGTCTGGGACGTCTGGGACGTTAAGGACATATTGGACATTTAGGACGCCCTGGACGTTAGGGACATATGGGACATATGGGAGGTCTGGGACGCCTGGGACATTAGGGACATATGGGACATATAGGAAATCTGGGACGTCTGGGACCTTATTGGCATATGGGACATCTGGGACGTCTGGGACGTTAAGCATATAAGGGACATCTAGGACGTCTGGGACGTTAGGGACATATGGGAGATCTGAGACGTCTCGGACGTTAGGGACATATAAGACATCTAGGACGGCTGGGACTTTAGGGACATATGGAACATCTGGGACGTAAGGGACATATGGGACATCTGGACGTCTGGGACGTTAGGGAGGTATAGGACATATGGGATATACTGGGACGTCTGGACGTTAAGGATATATAGGACATCTAGGACGTCTGGGACGTCTGGGACGTTAAGGACATATGGTACATCTGGGACGTCTGGGACGTTAAGGACATATGGGACATCTAGGACGTATGGGACATTAGGGACATATGTGACATATGGGACATCTGGGACGCCTGGGACATTAGGGATATATGGGACATATGGGACATCTGGGACGTCTGAGACGTTACTGACATATGGTACATCTGGGACGTCTGGGACGTTAAGGGGATATGGGACATCTAGGACGTCTGGGACGTCTGGGACGTTAAGGACATATGGGACATCTAGGGCGTCTGGGACGTCTGGGACGTTAAGGACATATGGGACATCTAGGGCGTCTGGGACGTCTGGGACGTTAAGGACATATGGGACATTTACTACGCCTGGGATATTAGGGACATATGGGACATCTGGGACGTCTGGGACGTCTGGGACGTTAGTTACATATGGGACATCTGGGACGTTTGGGACGTTAAGGACATATGGGACATCTGGGACGTAGGGGATGCCTGGGACATATGGGACATATGGGACATCTGGGACGTCTGGGACGTTAGTTACATATGGGACATCTGGGACGTTTGGGACGTTAAGGACATATGGGACATCTGGGACGTAGGGGATGCCTGGGACATATGGGACATCTGGGACGTCTGGGACGTTAAGAACATATGGGACATCTAGGACGTCTGGGACGTCTGGGACGTTAAGGACATATGGGACATCTAGGGCGTCTGGACGTCTGGGACGTTAAGGACATATGGGACATTTACTACGCCTGGGATATTAGGGACATATGGGACATCTGGGACGTCTGGGACGTTAGGGACATATGGGACATCTGGGACGTCTGGGACGTTAAGGACATATGGGACATCTAGGACATCTGGACGTCTGGGACGTTAGGGACATATGGAACATCTAGGACGCCTGGGACATTAGAACATTAGAAACATATGAAACATATGGGACATCTGGGACGTCTGGGACGTTAAGGACATTTGGGACATCTAGGACGTCTGGGACGTCTGGGACGTTAAGGAAATATGGGACATTTAGGACGCCCTGGACATTAGGGACATATGGGACATATGGGATATCTGGGACGTCTGGGACGTTAAGGACATATGGGACATCTAGGACGTCTGGGACGTCTGGGACGTTAAGGACATATGGGACATTTAGGACGCCCTGGACATTAGGGACATATGGGACATATGGGAGGTCTGGGACGCCTGGGACATTAGGGACATATGGGACATATAGGACATCTGGGACGTCTGGGACGTTATTGACATATGGGACATCTGGGACGTCTGGGACGTTAAGGATATAAGGGACATCTAGGACGTCTGGGACGTTAGGGACATATGGGAGATCTGGGACGTCTGGGACGTTAGGGGCATATAAGACATCTAGGACGTCTGGGACATTAGGGACATATGGGACATATGGGACATCTGGGACGCCTGGGACATTAGGGACATATGGGACATATGGGACATCTGGGACGCCTGGAACATTAGGGACGTATGGGACATTTTGGACGTCTGGGACGTTTGGGACGTTAAGGACATATGGGACATCTGGGACGTCTTGGACGTTAGGGACATATGGGACATTTAGGATGTCTGGGACGTTAGGGACATATTTAATATCTAGGACGCCTGGGACATTAGGGACATATGGGACATATGGGACATCTGGGACGTCTGGGACGTTAGGGACATATGGGACATATAGGACATCTGGGACGCCTGGGACATTAGGGACGTATGGGACATTTTGGACGTCTGGGACGTTTGGGACGTTAAGGACATATGGGACATCTGGGACGTCTTGGACGTTAGGGACATATGGGACATTTAGGATGTCTGGGACGTTAGGGACATATGGAATATCTAGGACGCCTGGGACATTAGGGACATATGGGACATATGGGACAACTGGGACGTCTGGGACGTTAGGGACATATGGGACATATAGGACATCTGGGACGTCTGGGACGTTAAGGATATATGGAACATTTAGGACGTCTGAGACGTCCGGGGCGTTAAAGACATATGGGACATTTAGGACGCCTGCCACATTAGGGACATATGGGACATATGGGTCATCTGGGACGTCTGGGACGTTAAGGACATATGGGACATCTGGGACGTCTGGGACTTTAGGGACATATGGGACATCTGGGACGTTAAAAATATATAGGACATTTAGGACGTCTGTGACGTTAGAGACATATGGGACATCTAGGACATCTCGGACGTCTGGGACGTTAGGGACATACGGGACAGCTGAGACGTCTGGGACGTTAGAGACATATGCGACATTTAGGACGTCCGGGACGTCTGGGACGTTAATGACATATGGGACATTTAGGACGCCTAGGACGTTAGGGACATATGGGACATATGGGACATCTGAGACGCCTGGGACATTAGGGACATATGGAACATATGGGACATTTGAGACGTCTGGGACGTCTGGACGTTAAGGGCATATGGGACATCTAGGGCGTCTGGGACGTCTGGGACGTTATGGACATATGTGACATTTAGGACGCCTGGGACATTAGGGACATATGGGACATATGCGATATCTGGGACGCCTGGGACATTAGGGACATGTGGGACATATGGGACATCTGGGACGTCTGGGACGTTAGGGACATATGGGACATCTAGAACGTCTGAGACGTCAGGGACGTTAGGTACATACGGGACAGCTGGGACCTCTAAAACGTTAGGGACATATGGGACATTTAGGACGTTTTGGACGTTAGGGACATATGGAACATCTAGGACGCCTGGGTCATTAGGGACACATGAGACATATGGGACATCTGGGACGTCTAGGACTTTAAGGACATATTGGACATCTAGGACGTCTGGGACGTTTGGGACGTTAAGGACATATGGGACATTTAGGACGCCTGGGACATTAGGGACATATGGGACATATGGGACATCTGGTACGCCTCGGACATTAGGGACACATGAGACATATGGGACATCTGGGACGTCTAGGACTTTAAGGACATATTGGACATCTAGGACGTCTGGGACGTCTGGTACGTTAAGGACATATGGGACATTTAGGACGCCTGGGACGTTAGGGACATATAAGACATCTAGGACGTCTGGGACTTTAGGGACATATAAAACATCTGGGACGTTAGGGACATATGGAACATCTGGGACGTCTGGGACGTTAGGGAGGTATAGGACATATGGGATATACTGGGACGCCTGGGACGTTAAGGATATATGGGACATCTAGGACGTCTGGGACATTAGGGACATATGGGACATCTGGGACGTCTGGGACGTTAGGGACATATGGTACATCTGGGACGTCTGGGACGTTAAGGACGTATGGGACATCTAGGACGTCTGGGACGTCTGGGACGTTAAAGACATATGGGACATTTAGGACGCCTGGGACATTAGGGACATATGGGACATATAGGACATCTGGGACGCCTGGGACATTAGGGACATATGGGACATATGGGACATATGGGACATCTGGGACGTCTGGGACGTTAGTTACATATGGGACATCTGGGACGTCTGGGACGTTAAGGACATATGGGACATCTGGGACGTCTGGGATGCTAGGGACATATGGGACATCTGGGACGTCTGGGACGTTAAGGACGTATGGGACATCTAGGACGTCTGGGACGTCTGGGACGTTAAGGACATATGGGACATTTAGGGCGTTTGGGACGTCTGGGACGTTAAGGACATATAGGACATTTACTACGCCTGGGATATTAGGGACATATGGGACATCTGGGACGTCTGGGACGTTAGGTACATATGGGACATCTGGGACGTCTGTGACGTTAAGGACATATGAGACATCTAGGACATCTGGGACGTCTGGTACGTTAGGGACATATGGAACATCTAGGACGCCTGGGACATTAGAAACATATGAAACATATGGGACATCTGGGACGTCTGGGAAGTTAAGGACATTTGGGACATCTAGGACGTCTGGGACGTCTGGGACGTTAAGAAGATATGGGACATTTAGGACGATCTGGACATTAGGGACATATGGGACATATGGGATATCTGGGACGTCTGGGAAGTTAAGGATATATGGGACATCTAGGACGTCGGGAACGTCTGGGACGTTAAGGATATCTGGGACATTTAAAACGCCCTGGACATTAGGGACATATGGGATGTCTGGGACGCCTGGGACATTAGGGATATATGGGACATATAGGACATCTGGGACGTCTGCGACGTTATTGACATATGGGACATCTGGGACGTCTGGGACGTTAGGATGTAAGGGACACCTAGGACGTCTGGGATGTTAGGGACATATGGGAGATCTGGGACGTCTGGGACGTTAGGGACATATGGAACATCTGGGACGTTAGGGACATATGGGACATCTGGGACGTCTGGGACGTTAGGGAGATATAGGCTATATGGGATATCTGGGACGTCTGGGACGTTAAGAATATATGGACATCTAGGACGTCTGGGACGTCTGGGACGTTAAGGACATATGGGACATTTAGGACGCCTGACACATTAGGAACATATGGGACATATGGGACATCTGGGACGCCTGGGACATTAGGGACATATGGGACATATGGGACATCTGGGACGCCTGGGACATTAGGGACATATGGGACATCTGGGACGTCCGGGACGTTAATGACATATGGGACATCTAGGGCGTCTGGGACGTCTGGGACGTTAGGGACATATGGGACATTTAGGACGCCTGTAACATTAGGGACATATGAGACATTTGGGACGTCTGGGACGTTAAGGACATATGGGACATCTGGGACGTCTGGAACGTTAAGGACATATGGGACATATAGGACATCTGGGACGTCTGGGACCTTAGGGACATATGGAACGTCTAGGACGCCTGGGACATTAGAAACATATGGGACATATGGGACATCTGGGACGTCTGGCACGTTAAGGACATTTGGGACATCTAAGACGTCTGGGACGTCTGGAACGTTAAGGACATATGGGACATTTAGGACGCCTGGGACATTAGGGACATTTGGGACATATGGGACATCTGGGACGCCTGGGACATTAGGGACGTATGGGACACATTAAACATCTGGGACGTCTGGGACGTTATGGACATATGGGACATCTGGGACGCCTGGGACGTTAAGGACATATGGGACATTTAGGAGGCCTGGGACATTAGGGACATATGGGACATATCTGATATCTGAGACGTCTGGGACGTTTAGGACATATGGCACATCTAGGACGTCTGGGACGTCTGGGACGTTAAGGACATATTGGACATTTAGGACGCCCCTGGACGTTAGGGACATATGGGACATATGGGAGGTCTGGGACGCCTGGGACATTAGGGACATATGGGACATATAGGAAATCTGGGACGTCTGGGACCTTATTGGCATATGGGACATCTGGGACGTCTGGGACGTTAAGCATATAAGGGACATCTAGGACGTCTGGGACGTTAGGGACATATGGGAGATCTGAGACGTCTGGGACGTTAGGGACATATAAGACATCTAGGACGGCTGGGACTTTAGGGACATATGGAACATCTGGGACGTAAGGGACATATGGGACATCTGGGACGTCTGGGACGTTAGGGAGGTATAGGACATATGGGATATACTGGGACGTCTGGGACGTTAAGGATATATAGGACATCTAGGACGTCTGGGACGTCTGGGACGTTAAGGACATATGGTACATCTGGGACGTCTGGGACGTTAAGGACATATGGGACATCTAGGACGTCTGGGACATTAGGGACATATGGGACATATGGGACATCTGGGACGCCTGGGACATTAGGGATATATGGGACATATGGGACATCTGGGACGTCTGAGACGTTACTGACATATGGTACATCTGGGACGTCTGGGACGTTAAGGGGATATGGGACATCTAGGACGTCTGGGACGTTAAGGACATATGGGACATCTGGGACGTAGGGGATGCCTGGGACATATGGGACATATGGGACATCTGGGACGTCTGGGACGTTAAGGACATATGGGACATCTGGGACGTAGGGGTTGCCTGGGACATATGGGACATCTGGGACGTCTGGGACGTTAAGAACATATGGGACATCTAGGACGTCTGGGACGTCTGGGACGTTAAGGACATATGGGACATCTAGGGCGTCTGGGACGTCTGGGACGTTAAGGACATATGGGACATTTACTACGCCTGGGATATTAGGGACATATGGGACATCTGGGACGTCTGGGACGTTAGGGACATATGGGACATCTGGGACGTCTGGGACGTTAAGGACATATGGGACATCTAGGACATCTGGGACGTCTGGGACGTTAGGGACATATGGAACATCTAGGACGCCTGGGACATTAGAAACATATGAAACATATGGGACATCTGGGACGTCTGGGACGTTAAGGACATTTGGGACATCTAGGACGTCTGGGACGTCTGGGACGTTAAGGAAATATGGGACATTTAGGACGCCCTGGACATTAGGGACATATGGGACATATGGGATATCTGGGACGTCTGGGACGTTAAGGACATATGGGACATCTAGGACGTCTGGGACGTCTGGGACGTTAAGGACATATGGGACATTTAGGACGCCCTGGACATTAGGGACATATGGGACATATGGGAGGTCTGGGACGCCTGGGACATTAGGGACATATAGGACATATAGGACATCTGGGACGTCTGGGACGTTATTGACATATGGGACATCTGGGACGTCTGGGACGTTAAGGATATAAGGGACATCTAGGACGTCTGGGACGTTAGGGACATATGGGAGATCTGGGACGTCTGGGACGTTAGGGGCATATAAGACATCTAGGACGTCTGGGACATTAGGGACATATGGGACATATGGGACATCTGGGACGCCTGGGACATTAGGGACATATGGGACATATGGGACATCTGGGACGCCTGGAACATTAGGGACGTATGGGACATTTTGGACGTCTGGGACGTTTGGGACGTTAAGGACATATGGGACATCTGGGACGTCTTGGACGTTAGGGACATATGGGACATTTAGGATGTCTGGGACGTTAGGGACATATTTAATATCTAGGACGCCTGGGACATTAGGGACATATGGGACATATGGGACATCTGGGACGTCTGGGACGTTAGGGACATATGGGACATATAGGACATCTGGGACGCCTGGGACATTAGGGACGTATGGGACATTTTGGACGTCTGGGACGTTTGGGACGTTAAGGACATATGGGACATCTGGGACGTCTTGGACGTTAGGGACATATGGGACATTTAGGATGTCTGGGACGTTAGGGATATATGGAATATCTAGGACGCCTGGGACATTAGGGACATATGGGACATATGGGACATCTGGGACGTCTGGGACGTTAGGGACATATGGGACATATAGGACATCTGGGACGTCTGGGACGTTAAGGATATATGGAACATTTAGGAGGTCTGAGACGTCCGGGGCGTTAAAGACATATGGGACATTTAGGACGCCTACCACATTAGGGACATATGGGACATATGGGTCATCTGGGACGTCTGGGACGTTAAGGACATATGGGACATCTGGGACGTCTGGGACTTTAGGGACATATGGGACATCTGGGACGTTAAAAATATATAGGACATTTAGGACGTCTGTGACGTTAGAGACATATGGGACATCTAGGACATCTCGGACGTCTGGGACGTTAGGGACATACGGGACAGCTGAGACGTCTGGGACGTTAGAGACATATGCGACATTTAGGACGTCCGGGACGTCTGGGACGTTAATGACATATGGGACATTTAGGACGCCTAGGACGTTAGGGACATATGGGACATATGGGACATCTGAGACGCCTGGGACATTAGGAACATATGGAACATATGGGACATTTGAGACGTCTGGGACGTCTGGGACGTTAAGGGCATATGGGACATCTAGGGCGTCTGGGACGTCTGGGACGTTATGGACATATGTGACATTTAGGACGCCTGGGACATTAGGGACATATGGGACATATGCGACATCTGGGACGCCTGGGACATTAGGGACATGTGGGACATATGGGACATCTGGGACGTCTGGGACGTTAGGGACATATGGGACATCTAGAACGTCTGAGACGTCAGGGACGTTAGGTACATACGGGACAGCTGGGACCTCTAAAACGTTAGGGACATATGGGACATTTAGGACGTTTTGGACGTTAGGGACATATGGAACATCTAGGACGCCTGGGTCATTAGGGACACATGAGACATATGGGACATCTGGGACGTCTAGGACTTTAAGGACATATTGGACATCTAGGACGTCTGGGACGTTTGGGACGTTAAGGACATATGGGACATTTAGGACGCCTGGGACATTAGGGACATATGGGACATATGGGACATCTGGTACGCCTCGGACATTAGGGACATATGGGACATGTGGGACATCTGGGACGTCTGGGACGTTAGGGACATATTGGACATCTGGGACGTTCGCGACGTTAATGACGTATGGGGCATCTAGGGCGTCTGGGACGTCTGGGACGTTAAGGACATATGGGACATTTAGGACGCCTGGGACATTAGGGACATATGGGACATCTGGGACGTCTGGGACGTTAAGGACATATGGGACATCTGGGACGTCTGGGACGTTAAGGACATATGGGACATCTAGGACATCTGGGACGTCTGGGATGTTAGGGACATATGGAACATCTAGGACGCCTGGGACATTAGAAACATATGGGACATATGGGACATCTGGGACGTCTGGGACGTTAAGGACATATGGGACATTTAGGACGTCTGGGACGTTAGGAACATATGGGACATCTGGGACGTCCGGGACGTTAATGACATATGGGACATCTAGGGCGTCTGGGACGTCTGGGAAGTTAAGGACATATGGGACATTTAGGACGCCTGGGACATATGGGACATATGGGACATCTGAGACTCCTGGGACATTAGGGACATATGAGACATATGGCACATCTGGGACGTCTGGGACGTTAAGGACATATGGGATATCTGGGACGTCTGGGACGTTAAGGATGTATGGGACATCTAGGATGTCTGGGACATTAAGGACATATGGGACATATGGGACATAAGGGACGTCTGGGACGTTAGAGACATATGGGACTTCTGGGACGTTTGTGACGTTAAGGACATATGGGACATCTAGGACGTCTGGGACGTCTGAAACGTTAGGGACATATGGGACATTTAAAACTTTTGGGACATTAGGGACATATGGGACATATGGGACAACTGGGACGCCTGGGACATTAGGGACATATGAGACATATGAAACATCTGGGACGTCTGGGACGTGAAGGACATATGGGACATCTGGGACGTCTGAGAAGTTAGGGGCATATGGGACATTTAGGACGTCCGGGACGTCTGGGACGTTAAGGACATATGGGACATCTGGGACGTCTGGGACGTTAGGGACATATGGGACATTTAGGACGTCTGGGACGTTAGGGACATATGGGACATCTAGGACGTCTGAGACGTCTGGGACGTTAGGGACATATGGGACATATGGGACGTCTGAGACGTTAGGGGCATATGGGACATTTAGGACGTCCGGGACGTCTGGGACGTTAAGGACATATGGGACATCTGGGACGTCTGAGACGTCTGGGACGTTAAGGACATATGGGACATCTGGGACGTCTGGGACGTTAGGGACATATGGGACATTTAGGACGTCTGGGACGTTAGGGACATATGGGACATCTGGGACGTCTGAGACGTTAGGGGCATATGGGACATTTAGGACGTCCGGGACGTCTGGGACGTTAAGGACATATGGGACATCTGGGACGTCTGGGACATTAGGGACATGTGGGACATTTAGGACGTCCGGGACGTCTGGAACGTTAAGGACATGTGGGACATCTGGGACGTCTGGGACGTTAGGGACATATGGGACATCTAGGACGTCTGGGACATTAGGGACATATGGGACGTCTGGGACGTTAAGGACATATGGGACATTTGGGACGTCTGGGACGTTAGGGACATATGGGAAATTTAGGACGTCCGGGACGTCTGGGACGTTAAGGACATATGGGACATCTGGGACGTCTGGGACGTTAGGGACATATGGGACATTTAGGACGTGTGGGACATTAGGGACATATGGGACATATGGGCCATCTGGGACGTCTGGGACGTTAGGGACATATGACACATCTGGGACGTCTGGGACGTTAAGGACATATGGGACATCTAGGACGTCTGGGACGTCCGGGACGTTAAGGACATATGGGACATTTAAGACGCCTGGCACATTAGGGACATATGGGACATCTAATACGCCTAGGACATTAGGGATATATAAGACCTTTGGGACATCTGGGACGTCTGGGACGTTAGGGACGTATGGGTCATCTGGGACGTCTGGTACGTTAAGGACATATGTAACATCTAGGACGTCTGGGACGTTAGAGACATATGGGACATCTGGGATGTCTGGGACTTTAGGGACATATTGGACATTTGGGACGTTAGGAACATATAGGACATCTAGGACGTCTGTGACGTTAGAAACATATGGGACATCTAGGACATCTCGGACGTCTGAGACGTTAGGGACATACGGGACAGCTGAGACGTCTGGGACGTTATGGACATATGGGACATTTAGGACGCCCGGGATATTAGGGACATATGGGACATATGGGACATCTGGGACGCCTGGGACATTAGGGACATGTCGGACATATGGGTCATCTGGGACGTCTGGGACGTTAAGGACATATGGGACATCTGGGACGTCTGGGACTTTAGGGACATATGGGACATCTGGGACGTTAAAAATATATAGGACATTTAGGACGTCTGTGACGTTAGAGACATATGGGACATCTAGGACATCTCGGACGTCTGGGACGTTAGGGACATACGGGACAGCTGAGACGTCTGGGACGTTAGAGACATATGCGACATTTAGGACGTCCGGGACGTCTGGGACGTTAATGACATATGGGACATTTAGGACGCCTAGGACGTTAGGGACATATGGGACATATGGGACATCTGAGACGCCTGGGACATTAGGGACATATGGAACATATGGGACATTTGAGACGTCTGGGACGTCTGGGACGTTAAGGGCATATGGGACATCTAGGGCGTCTGGGACGTCTGGGACGTTATGGACATATGTGACATTTAGGACGCCTGGGACATTAGGGACATATGGGACATATGCGACATCTGGGACGCCTGGGACATTAGGGACATGTGGGACATATGGGACATCTGGGACGTCTGGGACGTTAGGGACATATGGGACATCTAGAACGTCTGAGACGTCAGGGACGTTAGGTACATACGGGACAGCTGGGACCTCTAAAACGTTAGGGACATATGGGACATTTAGGACGTTTTGGACGTTAGGGACATATGGAACATCTAGGACGCCTGGGTCATTAGGGACACATGAGACATATGGGACATCTGGGACGTCTAGGACTTTAAGGACATATTGGACATCTAGGACGTCTGGGACGTTTGGGACGTTAAGGACATATGGGACATTTAGGACGCCTGGGACGTTAGGGACATATGGGACATATGGGACATCTGGTACGCCTCGGACATTAGGGACATATGGGACATGTGGGACATCTGGGACGTCTGGGACGTTAGGGACATATTGGACATCTGGGACGTTCGCGACGTTAATGACGTATGGGGCATCTAGGGCGTCTGGGACGTCTGGGACGTTAAGGACATATGGGACATTTAGGACGCCTGGGACATTAGGGACATATGGGACATCTGGGACGTCTAGGACGTTAAGGACATATGGGACATCTGGGACGTCTGGGACGTTAAGGACATATGGGACATCTAGGACATCTGGGACGTCTGGGATGTTAGGGACATATGGAACATCTAGGACGCCTGGGACATTAGAAACATATGGGACATATGGGACATTTAGGACGTCTGGGACGTTAGGAACATATGGGACATCTGGAACGTCCGGGACGTTAATGACATATGGGACATCTAGGGCGTCTGGGACGTCTGGGAAGTTAAGGACATATGGGACATTTAGGACGCCTGGGACATATGGGACATATGGGACATCTGGGACTCCTGGGACATTAGGGACATATGAGACATATGGCACATCTGGGACGTCTGGGACGTTAAGGACATATAGGATATCTGGGACGTCTGGGACGTTAAGGATGTATGGGACATCTAGGATGTCTGGGACATTAAGGACATATGGGACATATGGGACATAAGGGACGTCTGGGACGTTAGAGACATATGGGACTTCTGGGACGTTTGTGACGTTAAGGACATATGGGACATCTAGGACGTCTGGGACGTCTGAAACGTTAGGGACATATGGGACATTTAAAACTTTTGGGACATTAGGGACATATGGGACATATGGGACAACTGGGACGCCTGGGACATTAGGGACATATGAGACATATGAAACATCTGGACGTCTGGGACGTGAAGGACATATGGGACATCTGGGACGTCTGAGACGTTAGGGGCATATGGGACATTTAGGACGTCCGGGACGTCTGGGACGTTAAGGACATATGGGACATCTGGGACGTCTGGGACGTTAGGGACATATGGGACATTTAGGACGTCTGGGACGTTAGGGACATATGGGACATCTAGGACGTCTGAGACGTCTGGGACGTTAGGGACATATGGGACATATGGGACGTCTGAGACGTTAGGGGCATATGGGACATTTAGGACGTCCGGGACGTCTGGGACGTTAAGGACATATGGGACATCTGGGACGTCTGAGACGTCTGGGACGTTAAAGACATATGGGACATCTGGGACGTCTGGGACGTTAGGGACATATGGGACATTTAGGACGTCTGGGACGTTAGGGACATATGGGACATCTGGGACGTCTGAGACGTTAGGGGCATATGGGACATTTAGGACGTCCGGGACGTCTGGGACGTTAAGGACATATGGGACATCTGGGACGTCTGGGACATTAGGGACATGTGGGACATTTAGGACGTCCGGGACGTCTGGAACGTTAAGGACATGTGGGACATCTGGGACGTCTGGGACGTTAGGGACATATGGGACATCTAGGACGTCTGGGACATTAGGGACATATGGGACATTTAGGACGTCCGGGACGTCTGGGACGTTAAGGACATATGGGACATTTGGGACGTCTGGACGTTAGGGACATATGGGAAATTTAGGACGTCCGGGACGTCTGGGACGTTAAGGACATATGGGACATCTGGGACGTCTGGGACGTTAGGGACATATGGGACATTTAGGACGTGTGGGACATTAAGGACATATGGGACATATGGGCCATCTGGGACGTCTGGGACGTTAGGGACATATGACACATCTGGGACGTCTGGGACGTTAAGGACATATGGGACATCTAGGACGTCTGGGACGTCCGGGACGTTAAGGACATATGGGACATTTAAGACGCCTGGCACATTAGGGACATATGGGACATCTAATACGCCTAGGACATTAGGGATATATAAGACCTTCGGGACATCTGGGACGTCTGGGACGTTAGGGACGTATGGGTCATCTGGGACGTCTGGTACGTTAAGGACATATGTAACATCTAGGACGTCTGGGACGTTAGAGACATATGGGACATCTGGGATGTCTGGGACTTTAGGGACATATTGGACATTTGGGACGTTAGGAACATATAGGACATCTAGGACGTCTGTGACGTTAGAAACATATGGGACATCTAGGACATCTCGGACGTCTGAGACGTTAGGGACATACGGGACAGCTGAGACGTCTGGGACGTTATGGACATATGGGACATTTAGGACGCCCGGGATATTAGGGACATATGGGACATATGGGACATCTGGGACGCCTGGGACATTAGGGACATGTCGGACATATAGGACATCTGGGACGTCTGGGACGTTAAGGACATATAGGACATCTAGGACGCCTGGGACGTTAGGGACATATGGGACATCTAGGACGTCTGGAAGGTCAGGGACGTTAGGGACATACGGGACCGCTGGGACGTCTGGGACGTTATGCACATATGGCACATTTAGGACGGTTTGGACGTTAGGGACATATGGAACATCTAGGACGCCTGGGACATTAGGGACACATTGGACATATGGGACATCTGGGACGTCTGGGACGTTAAGGACATATGGGACATCTAGGACGTCTGGGACGTCTGGGACGTTAAGGACATATGGGACATTTAGGACGCCTCGGACATAAGGGACATATGGGACATATGGGAAATCTGGGACGCCTGGGACATTAGGGACATATGTGACATATGGGACATCTGGGACGCCTGGGACGTTAGGGACATATGGTACATCTGGGACGTCTGGGACGTTAAGGACATATGGGACATCTAGGACGTCTTGGACGTCTGGAAGTTAAGGACATTTGGGACATTTAGGACGCCTGGGACATTAGGGATATATGGGACATATGGGACATCTGGGACGCCTGGGACATTAGGGACATATAGGACATATGGAACATCTGGGACGTCTGGGACGTTAGTTACATATGGGACATCTGGGACGTCTGGGACGTTAAGGACATATGGGACATCTGGGACGTCTGGGATGCTAGAGACATATGGGACATCTGGGACGTCTGGGACATTAAGGACATATGGGACATCTAGGACGTCTGGGACGTCTGAGACGTTAAGGACATATGGGACATTTACTACGCCTGGGATATTAGGGACATATAGGACATCTGGGACGTCTGGGACGTTAGGAACATATGGGACATCTGGGACGTCTGGGACGTTAAGGACATATGGGACATCTAGGACATCTGGGACGTCTGGGACGTTAGGGACATGTGGAACATCTAGGACGCCTGGGACATTAAAAACATATGAAACATATGGGACATCTGGGACGTCTGGGACGTTAAGGACATTTGGGACATCTAGGACGTCTGGGACGTCTGGGACGTTAAGGACATATGGGACATTTAGGACGCCTGGGACATTAGGGACATTTGGAACATATGGGAAATCTGGGACGCTTGGGACATTAGGGACATATGGGACATATAGGACATCTGGGACGTCTGGGACTTTAGGGACATATGGGACATCTGGGACGTCTGGGACGTTAAGGATATAAGGGACATCTAGGACGTCTGGGACGTTAGGGACATATGGGATATCTGGGACGTCTGGGACGTTAGGGACATATAGGACATCTAGGACGTCTGGGACGTTAGGGACATATGGAGCATCTGGGACGTTAGGGACATATGGGACATCTGGGACGTCTGGGACGTTATTGAGATATAGGACATATGGTATATCTGGGACGTCTGGGACGTTAAGGGTATATGGGACATCTAGAACGTCTGGTACGTTAGGGACATATGGGACATCTGGGACGCCTGGGACATTAAGGACATATGGGACATATGGGACATATGGGACGTCTGGGACGTTAGAGACATATGGGACATCTGAAACGTCTGGGACGTTAAGGACATATGGGACATCTAGGACGTCTGGGACGTCTGGGACGTTAAGGACATATGGGACATTTAGGGCGCCTGGGACATTAGGGACATATGGGACATATGGGACATATGGGACGTCTGGGACGTTAGAGACATATGGGACATCTGAAACGTCTGGGACGTTAAGGACATATGGGACATCTAGGACGTCTGGGACGTCTGGGACGTTAAGGACATATGGGACATTTAGGGCGCCTGGGACATTAGGGACATATGGGACATATGGGACATTTGGGACGTCTGGGACGTTAAGGACATATGGGACAATTAGGGCGCCTGGGACATTAGGGACATATGGGACATCTGGGACGGCTGGGACATTAGGGACATATGAGACATATGGGACATCTGGGACGTCTGGGACGTTAAGGAGATATGGGACATCTGGGACGTCTGAGACGTTAGGGACATATGGGACATCTGTCACGTCTGGGACGTTAGGGACATATAGGACATCTAGGACGTCTGAGACGTCTGGGACGTTAGGGACATATGGGACATCTAGGACGTCTGGGACGTTAGGGACATATGGTACATCTAGGACGTCTGAGACGTCTGGGACGTTAGGGACATATGGGACATCTAGGACGTCTGGGACATTAAGGACATATGGCACATTTTGGACGTCTGGGACATTTGGGACGTTATAGACATATGGGACATCTGGGACGTCTGGGACGTTAGGGACATATGGGACATTTAGGATGTCTGGGACGTTAGGGACATATGGAATATCTAGGACGCCTGGGACATTAGGGACATATGGGACATATGGGACATCTGGGACGTCTGGGACGTTAGGGACATATGGGACATATAGGACATCTGGGACGTCTGGGACGTTAAGGATATATGGGACATTTAGGACGTCTGGGACGTCCGGGGCGTTAAAGAAATATTTGACATTTAGGACGCCTGCCACATTAGGGACATATGGGACATATGGGACATCTAATACGCGTGGGACATTAGGGATATATAAGACCTTTGGGACATCTGGGACGTCCGTTACGTTAGGGACATATGGGTCATATGGGACGTCTGGGACGTTAAGGACATATGGGACATCTGGGACGTCTGGGACTTTAGGGACATATGGGACATCTGGGACGTTAGGAATATATAGGACATTTAGGACGTCTGTGACGTTAGAGACATATGGGACATCTAGGACATCTCGGACGTCTGGGACGTTAGGGACATACGGGACAGCTGAGACGTCTGGGACGTTAGAGACATATGCGACATTTAGGACGTCCGGGACGTCTGGGACGTTAAGGACATATGGGACATTTAGGACGCCTAGGACGTTAGGGACATATGGGACATATGGGACATCTGAGACGCCTGGGACATTAGGGACATATGGAACATATGGGACATTTGAGACGTCTGGGACGTCTGGGACGTTAAGGGCATATGGGACATCTAGGGCGTCTGGGACGTCTGGGACGTTATGGACATATGTGACATTTAGGACGCCTGGGACATTAGGGACATATGGGACATATGCGACATCTGGGACGCCTGGGACATTAGGGACATGTGGGACATATGGGACATCTGGGACGTCTGGGACGTTAGGGACATATGGGACATCTAGGACGTCTGAGACGTCAGGGACGTTAGGTACATACGGGACAGCTGGGACCTCTAAAACGTTAGGGACATATGGGACATTTAGGACGTCTTGGACGTTAGGGACATATGGAACATCTAGGACGCCTGGGTCATTAGGGACACATGAGACATATGGGACATCTGGGACGTCTGGGACTTTAAGGACATATTGGACAACTAGGACGTCTGGGACGTTTGGGACGTTAAGGACATATGGGACATTTAGGACGCCTGGGACATTAGGGACATATGGGACATATGGGACATCTGGTACGCCTCGGACATTAGGGACATATGGGACATGTGGGTCATCTGGGACGTCTGGGACGTTAGGGACATATTGGACATCTGGGACGTCCGCGGCGTTAATGACGTATGGGGCATCTAGGGCGTCTGGGACGTCTGGGACGTTAAGGACGCCTGGGACATTAGGGACATATGGGACATCTGGGACGTCTGGGACGTTAAGGACATATGGGACATCTGGGACGTCTGGGACGTTAAGGACATATGGGACATCTAGGACATCTGGGACGTCTGGGATGTTAGGGACATATGGAACATCTAGGACGCCTGGGACATTAGAAACATATGGGACATATGGGACATCTGAGACGTCTGGGACGTTAAGGACATATGGGACATTTAGGACGTCTGGGACGTTAGGAACATATGGGACATCTGGGACGTCCGGGACGTTAATGACATATGGAACATCTAGGGCGTCTGGGACGTCTGGGAGGTTAAGGACATATGGGACATTTAGGACGCCTGGGACATATGGGACATATGGGACATCTGGGACTCCTGGGACATTAGGGACATATGAGACATATGGCACATCTGGGACGTCTGGGACGTTAAGGACATATGGGACATCTGGGACGTCTGGAACGTTAGGGACATATAGGACATCTAGGACGTCTAAAACGTTTGGGGCGTTAGGGACATATGGGACATCTGGGACGTTAGAAATATATAGGACATCTAGGACGTCTGGGACGTTAGAGACATATGCGACATTTAAGACGTCCGGGACGTCAGGGACGTTAAGGACAGATGGGACATTTAGGACGCCTAGGACGTTAGGGAGATATGGGACATATGGGACATCTGAGATGCCTGGGTCATTAGGGACATATGGAACATATGGGACATTTGGGACGTCTGGGACGTCTGGGACGGTAAGGGTATATGGGACATCTAGGGCGTCTGGGACGTATGTGACGTTATGGACATATGGGACATTTAGGACGCCTGGGACATTAGGGACATATGGAAAAAATGCGACATCTGGGACGCCTGGGACATTAGGGACATGTGGGACGGCAGGGACGTTAAGGACATACGGGACAGCTGGGACGTCTGGGACGTTAGGGACATATGGGACATTTAGGACGTCTTGGACGTTAGGGACATATGGAACATCTAGGACGCCTTGGTTATTAGGGACACATGGGACATATGGGACATCTGGGACGTCTGGGACTTTAAGGTCATATGGGACATCTAGGACGTCTGGGACGTCTGGGACGTTAAGGACATATGGGACATCTGGGACGTCTGGGACGTTAAGGACATATGGGACATCTAGGACATCTGGAACGTCTGGGACGTTAGGGACATATGGAACATTTAGGACGCCTGGGACATTAGAAACATATGGGACATATGGGACATTTGGGACGTCTGGAACGTTAAGGACATTTGGAACATCTAGGACGTCTGGGAAGTCTGGAACGTTAAGGACATATTCGACATTTAGGACGCCTGGGACATTAGGGACATTTGGAACATATGAGACATCTGGGCCGCCTGGGACATTAAGGACATATGGGACATATTGAACATCTGGGACGTCCGGGACGTTACGGACATATGGGACATCTGGGACGCCTGGGACGTTAAGGACATATGGGACATTTAGGAGGCCTGGGACATTAGGGACATATGGGATATCTGGGACGTCTGGGACGTTAAGGACATATGGGACATTTAGGACGCCCTGGACATTAAGGACATATGGGACATATAGGACATCTGGGACATATGGGACATATGGGAGGTTTGGGACGCCTGGGACATTAGAGACATATGAGACATATGGGAGATATAATACGCCTGGGACATTAGGGATATATAAGACCTTTGGGACATCTGGGACGTCTGGGACGTTAGGGACATATGGGTCACCTGGGACGTCTGGGACGTTAAGGACATATGGGACATCTAGGACGTCTGAGACGTTAGGGACATATGGGACATCTGGGGCGTCTGGGACTTTAGGGACATATGGGACATCTGGGACGTTAGAAATATATAGGACATCTAGGACGTCTGTGACGTTAGAGACATATGGGACATCTAGAACATCTCGGACGTCTGGGACGTTAGGGACATACGAGACAGCTGAGACGTCTGGGACGTTAGAGACATATGCCACATTTAGGACGTCCGGGAAGTCAGGGACGTTAAGGACATATGGAACATTTAGGACGCCTAGGACATTAGGGACATATGGGACATATGGGACATCTGAGACGCCTGGGACATTAGGGACATATGGAACATATGGGACATTTGGGACGTCTGGGACGTCTGGGACGTTAAGGGCATATGGGACATCTAGGGCGTCTGGGACGTCTGGGACGTTATAGACATATGGGACATTTAGGACGCCTGGGACATTAGGGACATATGCGACATCTGGGACGCCTGGAACATTAGGGACATGTGAGACATATGGGACGTTAGGGACATATGGGACATCTAGGACGTCTGGGACGTCAGGGACATACGGGACAGCTGGGACATCTGGGACGTTAGGGACATATGGGACATTTAGGACGTCTTGGACGTTAGGGACATATGGAACATCTAGGACGCCTGGGTCATTAGGGACACATGGCACATATGGGACGTCTGAGACGTCTGGGACTTTAAGGACATATGGGACATCTAGGACGTCTGGGACGTCTGGGACGTTAAGGACATATGGGACATTTAGGACGCCTGGGACGTTAGGGACATATAAGACATCTAGGACGTCTGGGACTTTAGGGACATATAAAACATCTGGGACGTTAGGGACATATGGAACATCTGGGACGTCTGGGACGTTAGGGAGGTATAGGACATATGGGATATACTGGGACGCCTGGGACGTTAAGGATATATGGGACATCTAGGACGTCTGGGACATTAGGGACATATGGGACATCTGGGACGTCTGGGACGTTAGGGACATATGGTACATCTGGGACGTCTGGGACGTTAAGGACGTATGGGACATCTAGGACGTCTGGGACGTCTGGGACGTTAAAGACATATGGGACATTTAGGACGCCTGGGACATTAGGGACATATGGGACATATGGGACATCTGGGACGCCTGGGACATTAATGACATATGGGACATATGGGACATATGGGACATCTGGGACGTCTGGGACGTTAGTTACATATGGGACATCTGGGACGTCTGGGACGTTAAGGACATATGGGACATCTGGGACGTCTGGGATGCTAGGGACATATGGGACATCTGGGACGTCTGGGACGTTAAGGACGTATGGGACATCTAGGACGTCTGGGACGTCTGGGACGTTAAGGACATATGGGACATTTAGGGCGTCTGGGACGTCTGGGACGTTAAGGACATATAGGACATTTACTACGCCTGGGATATTAGGGACATATGGGACATCTCGGACGTCTGGGACGTTAGGTACATATGGGACATCTGGGACGTCTGTGACGTTAAGGACATATGAGACATCTAGGACATCTGGGACGTCTGGGACGTTAGGGACATATGGAACATCTAGGACGCCTGGGACATTAGAAACATATGAAACATATGGGACATTTGGGACGTCTGGGACGTCTGGGACGTTAAGGAGATATGGGACATTTAGGACGATTTGGACATTAGGGACATATGGGACATATGGGATATCTGGGACGTCTGGGACGTTAAGGATATATGGGACATCTAGGACGTCTGGGACGTCTGGGACGTTAAGGATATCTGGGACATTTAGGACGCCCTGGACATTAGGGACATATGGGATGTCTGGGACGCCTGGGACATTAGGGATATATGGGACACATAGGACATCTGGGACGTCTGCGACGTTATTGACATATGGGACATCTGGGACGTCTGGGACGTTAGGATGTAAGGGACACCTAGGACGTCTGGGACGTTAGGGACATATGGGAGATCTGGGACGTCTGGGACGTTAGGGACATATGGAACATCTGGGACGTTAGGGACATATGGGACATCTGGGACGTCTGGGACGATAGGGAGATATAGGCTATATGGGATATCTGGGACGTCTGGGACGTTAAGGATATATGGGACATCTAGGACGTCTGGGACGTCTGGGACGTTAAGGACATATGGGACATTTAGGACGCCTGGGACATTAGGAACATATGGGACATATGGGACATCTGGGACGCCTGGGACATTAGGGACATATGGGACATATGGGACATCTGAGACGCCTAGGACATTAGGGACATATGGGACATCTGGGACGTCCGGGACGTTAATGACATATGGGACATCTAGGGCGTCTGGGACGTCTGGGACGTTAGGAACATATGGGACATTTAGGACGCCTGTAACATTAGGGACATATGGGACATTTGGGACGTCTGGGACGTTAAGGACATATGGGACATATGGGACGTCTGGGACGTTAAGGACATATGGGACATATAGGACATCTGGGACGTCTGGGACCTTAGGGACATATGGAACGTCTAGGACGCCTGGGACATTAGAAACATATGGGACATATGGGACATCTGGGACGTCTGGCACGTTAAGGACATTTGGGACATCTAAGACGTCTGGGACGTCTGGAACGTTAAGGACATATGGGACATTTAGGACGCCTGAGACATTAGGGACATTTGGGACATATGGGACATCTGGGACGCCTGGGACATTAGGGACGTATGGGACACATTGAACATCTGGGACGTCTGGGACGTTTAGGACATATGGCACATCTAGGACGTCTGGGACGTCTGGGACGTTAAGGACATATTGGACATTTAGGACGCCCTGGACGTTAGGGACATATGGGACATATGGAAGGTCTGGGACGCCTGGGACATTAGGGACATATGGGACATATAGGCAATCTTTGACGTCTGGGACCTTATTGGCATTTGGGACATCTGGGACGTCTGGGACGTTAAGCATATAAGGGACATCTAGGACGTCTGGGACGTTAGGGACATATGGGAGATCTGAGACGTCTGGGACGTTAGGGACATATAAGACATCTAGGACGGCTGGGACTTTAGGGACATATAGAACATCTGGGACGTAAGGGACATATGGGACATCTGGGACGTCTGGGACGTTAGGGAGGTATAGGACATATGGTATATACTGGAACGTCTGGGATGTTAAGGATATATAGGACATCTAGGTCGTCTGGGACGTCTGGGACGTTAAGGACATATGGTACATCTGGGACGTCTGGGACGTTAAGGACATATGGGACATCTAAGACGTCTGGGACGGTAAGGGTATATGGGACATCTAGGGCGTCTGGGACGTATGGGACGTTATGGACATATGGGACATTTAGGACGCCTGGGACATTAGGGACATATGGAAAAAATGCGACATCTGGGACGCCTGGGACATTAGGGACATGTGGGACGGCAGGGACGTTAAGGACATACGGGACAGCTGGGACGTCTGGGACGTTAGGGACATATGGGACATTTAGGACGTCTTGGACGTTAGGGACATATGGAACATCTAGGACGCCTGGGTCATTAGGGACACATGGGACATATGGGACATCTGGGACGTCTGGGACTTTAAGGACATATGGGACATCTAGGACGTTTGGGACGTCTGGGACGTTAAGGACATATGGGACATCTGGGACGTCTGGGACGTTAAGGACATATGGGACATCTAGGACATCTAGAACGTCTGGGACGTTTGGGACATATGGAACATTTAGGACGCCTGGGACATTAGCAACATATGGGACATATGGGACATTTGGGACGTCTGGAACGTTAAGGACATTTGGAACATCTAGGACGTCTGGGAAGTCTGGAACGTTAAGGACATATTCGACATTTAGGACGCCTGGGACATTAGGGACATTTGGGACATATGAGACATCTGGGCCGCCTGGGACATTAAGGACATATGGGACATATTGAAAATCTGGGACGTCCGGGACGTTACGGACATATGGGACATCTGGGACGCCTGGGACGTTAAGGACATATAGGACATTTAGGAGGCCTGGGACATTAGGGACATATGGGATATCTGGGACGTCTGGGACGTTAAGGACATATGGGACATTTAGGACGCCCTGGACATTAAGGACATATGGGACATATAGGACATCTGGGACATATGGGACATATGGGAGGTTTGGGACGCCTGGGACATTAGAGACATATGAGACATATGGGAGATATAATACGCCTGGGACATTAGGGATATATAAGACCTTTGGGACATCTGGGACGTCTGGGACGTTAGGGACATATGGGTCATCTGGGACGTCTGGGACGTTAAGGACATATGGGACATCTAGGACGTCTGAGACGTTAGGGACATATGGGACATCTGGGGCGTCTGGGACTTTAGGGACATATGGGACATCTGGGACGTTAGAAATATATAGGACATCTAGGACGTCTGTGACGTTAGAGACATATGGGACATCTAGAACATCTCGGACGTCTGGGACGTTAGGGACATACGAGACAGCTGAGACGTCTGGGACGTTAGAGACATATGCCACATTTAGGACGTCCGGGAAGTCAGGGACGTTAAGGACATATGGAACATTTAAGACGCCTAGGACATTAGGGACATATGGGACATATGGGACATCTGAGACGCCTGGGACATTAGGGACATATGGAACATATGGGACATTTGGGACGTCTGGGACGTCTGGGACGTTAAGGGCATATGGGACATCTAGGGCGTCTGGGACGTCTGGGACGTTATAGACATATGGGACATTTACGACGCCTGGGACATTAGGGACATATGCGACATCTGGGACGCCTGGAACATTAGGGACATGTGAGACATATGGGACGTTAGGGACATATGGGACATCTAGGACGTCTGGGACGTCAGGGACGTTAGGGACATACGGGACAGCTGGGACATCTGGGACGTTAGGGACATATGGGACATTTAGGACGTCTTGGACGTTAGGGACATATGGAACATCTAGGACGCCTGGGTCATTAGGGACACATGGCACATATGGGACATCTGAGACGTCTGGGACTTTAAGGACATATGGGACATCTAGGACGTCTGGGACGTCTGGGACGTTAAGGACATATGGGACATTTAGGACGCCTGGGACGTTAGGGACATATAAGACATCTAGGACGTCTGGGACTTTAGGGACATATAAAACATCTGGGACGTTAGGGACATATGGAACATCTGGGACGTCTGGGACGTTAGGGAGGTATAGGACATATGGGATATACTGGGACGCCTGGGACGTTAAGGATATATGGGACATCTAGGACGTCTGGGACCTTAGGGACATATGGGACATCTGGGACGTCTGGGACGTTAAGGACGTATGGGACATCTAGGACGTCTGGGACGTCTGGGACGTTAAAGACATATGGGACATTTAGGACGCCTAGAACATTAGGGACATATGGGACATATGGGACATCTGGGACGCCTGGGACATTAATGACATATGGGACATATGGGACATATGGGACATCTGGGACGTCTGGGACGTTAGTTACATATGGGACATCTGGGACGTCTGGGACGTTAAGGACATATGGGACATCTGGGACGTCTGGGATGCTAGGGACATATGGGACATCTGGGACGTCTGGGACGTTAAGGACGTATGGGACATCTAGGACGTCTGGGACGTCTGGGACGTTAAGGACATATGGGACATTTAGGGCGTCTGGGACGTCTGGGACGTTAAGGACATATAGGACATTTACTACGCCTGGGATATTAGGGACATATGGGACATCTGGGACGTCTGGGACGTTAGGTACATATGGGACATCTGGGACGTCTGTGACGTTAAGGACATATGAGACATCTAGGACATCTGGGACGTCTGGGACGTTAGGGACATATGGAACATCTAGGACGCCTGGGACATTAGAAACATATGAAACATATGGAACATCTGGGACGTCTGGGAAGTTAAGGACATTTGGGACATCTAGGACGTCTGGGCCGTCTGGGACGTTAAGGAGATATGGGACATTTAGGACGATCTGGACATTAGGGACATATGGGACATATGGGATATCTGGGACGTCTGGGACGTTAAGGATATATGGGACATCTAGGACGTCTGGGACGTCTGGGACGTTAAGGATATCTGGGACATTTAGGACGCCCTGGACATTAGGGACATATGGGATGTCTGGGACGCCTGGGACATTAGGGATATATGGGACACATAGGACATCTGGGACGTCTGCGACGTTATTGACATATGGGACATCTGGGACGTCTGGGACGTTAGGATGTAAGGGACACCTAGGACGTCTGGGACGTTAGGGACATATGGGAGATCTGGGACGTTGGGACGTTAGGGACATATGGAACATCTGGGACGTTAGGGACATATGGGACATCTGGGACGTCTGGGACGTTAGGGAGATATAGGCTATATGGGATATCTGGGACGTCTGGGACGTTAAGGATATATGGGACATCTAGGACGTCTGGGACGTCTGGGACGTTAAGGACATATGGGACATTTAGGACGCCTGGGACATTAGGAACATATGGGACATATGGGACATCTGGGACGCCTGGGACATTAGGGACATATGGGACATATGGGACATCTGGGACGCCTAGGACATTAGGGACATATGGGACATCTGGGACGTCCGGGACGTTAATGACATATGGGACATCTAGGGCGTCTGGGACGTCTGGGACGTTAGGAACATATGGGACATTTAGGACGCCTGTAACATTAGGGACATATGGGACATTTGGGACGTCTGGGACGTTAAGGACATATGGGACATATGGGACGTCTGGGACGTTAAGGACATATGGGACATATAGGACATCTGGGACGTCTGGGACCTTAGGGACATATGGAACGTCTAGGACGCCTGGGACATTAGAAACATATGGGACATATGGGACATCTGGGACGTCTGGCACGTTAAGGACATTTGGGACATCTAAGACGTCTGGGACGTCTGGGACATTAGGGACATATGGGACATATAGGAAATCTTTGACGTCTGGGACCTTATTGGCATATGGGACATCTGGGACGTCTGGGACGTTAAGCATATAAGGGACATCTAGGACGTCTGGGACGTTAGGGACATATGGGAGATCTGAGACGTCTGGGACGTTAGGGACATATAAGACATCTAGGACGGCTGGGACTTTAGGGACATATGGAACATCTGGGACGTAAGGGACATATGGGACATCTGGGACGTCTGGGACGTTAGGGAGGTATAGGACATATGGGATATACTGGGACGTCTGGGATGTTAAGGATATATAGGACATCTAGGTCGTCTGGGACGTCTGGGACGTTAAGGACATATGGTACATCTGGGACGTCTGGGACGTTAAGGACATATGGGACATCTAAGACGTCTGGGACATTAGGGATATATGGGACATATGGGACATCTGGGACGCCTGGGACATTAGGGATATATGGGACATATGGGACATCTGGGACGTCTGGGACGTTAGGGACATATGGTACATCTGGGACGTCTGGGACGTTAAGGAGATATGGGACATCTAGGACGTCTGGGACGTCTGGGACGTTAAGGACATATGGGACATTTAGGACGCCTGAGACATTAGAGATATATGGGACATATGGGACATCTGGGACGCCTGGGACATTAGGGACATATGCGACATATGGGACATCTGGGACGTCTGGGACGTTAGTTACATATGGGACATCTGGGACGTTTGGGACGTTAAGGACATATGGGACATCTGGGACGTCTGGGATGCCTGGGACATATGGGACATCTGGGACGTCTGGGACGTTAAGAACATATGGGACATCTAGGACGTCTGGGACGTCTGGGACGTTAAGGACATATAAGACATCTAGGGCGTCTGGGACGTCTGGGACGTTAAGGACATATGGGACATTTACTACGCCTGGAATATTAGGGACATATGGGACATCTGGGACGTCTGGGACGTTAGGGACATATGGGACATCTGGGACGTCTGGGACGTTAAGGACATATGGGACATCTAGGACATCTGGGACGTCTGGGACAATAGGGACATATGGAACATCTAGGACGCCTGGGACATTAGAAACATATGAAACATATGGGACATCTGGGACGTCTGGGACGTTAAGGACATTTGGGACATCTAGGACGTCTGGGACGTCTGGGACGTTAAGGAGATATGGGACATTTAGGACGCTTTGGACATTAGGGACATATGGGACATATGGGATATCTGGGACGTCTGGGACGTTAAGGACATATGGGACATCTAGGACATCTGGGACGTCTGGGACGTTATTGACATATGGGACATCTGGGACGTCTGGGACGTTAAGGATATAAGGGACATCTAGGACGTCTGGGACGTTAGGGACATATGGGAGATCTGGGACGTCTGGGACGTTAGGGGCATATAAGACATCTAGGACGTCTGGGGCATTAGGGACATATGGGACATCTGGGACGCCTGGGACATTAGGGAAATATGGGACATCTGGGACGTCTGGAACATTAGGGACGTATGGGACACATTGAACATCTGGGACGTCTGGGACGTTAGGGACATATGGGACATCTGGGACGTCCGGGACGTTAATGACATATGGGACATCTAGGGCGTCTAGGACGTCTGGGACGTTAAGGACATATGGGACATTTAGGACGCCTGGAACATTAGGGACATATGGAACATTTGGGACGTCTGGGACGTTAAGGACATATGGGACATATAGGACATCTGGGACGTCTGGGACCTTAGGGACATATGGAACATCTAGGACGCCTGGGACATTAGAAACATATGGGACATATGGGACATCTGGGACGTCTGGGACGTTAAGGACATTTGGGACACCTAAGACGTCTGGGACGTCTGGAACGTTAAGGACATATGGGACATTTAGGACGCCTGGGACATTAGGGACATTTGGGACATATGGGACATCTGGGACGCCTGGGACATTAGGGACGTATGGGACACATTGAACATCTGGGACGTCTGGGACGTTACGGACATATGGGACATCTGGGACGCCTGGGACGTCAAGTACATATGGGACATTTAGGAGGCCTGGGACATTAGGGACATATGGGACATATGGGATATCTGGGACGTCTGGGACGTTTAGGACATATGGGACATCTAGGACGTCTGTGACGTCTGGGACGTTAAGGACATATTGGACATTTAGGACGCCATGAACGTTAGGGACATATGGGACATATGGGAGGTCTGGGACGCCTAGGACATTAGGGACATATGGGACATATAGGACATCTGGGACGTCTGGGACGTTATTGGCATATGGGACATTTGGGACGTCTGGGACGTTAAGCATATAAGGGACATCTAGGACGTCTGGGACGTTAGGGACATATGGGACATATGGGAGGTCTGGGACGCCTGGGACATTAGGGACATATGGGACACATAGGACATTTGGGACGTCTGGGACGTTATTGGCATATGGGACATTTGGGACGTCTGGGACGTTAAGCATATAAGGGACATTTAGGACGCCCTAAACGTTAGGGACATATGGGACATATGGGAGGTCTGGGACGCCTGGTACATTAGGGACATATGGGACATATAGGACGTCTGGGACGTCTGGGACGTTATTGGCATATGGGACATCTGGGACGTCTGGGACGTTAAGCATATAAGGGACATCTAGGACGTCTGGGACGTTTGGGACATATGGGAGATCTGAAACGTCTGAGACGTTAGGGACATATAAGACATCTAGGACGGCTGGGACTTTAGGGACATATGGAACATCTGGGACGTAAGGGACATATGGGACATCTGGGACGTCTGTGACGTTAAGGACATATGAGACATCTAGGACATCTGGGACGTCTGGGACGTTAGGGACATATGGAACATCTAGGACGTCTGGGACATTAGAAACATATGAAACATATGGGACATCTGGTACGTCTGGGAAGTTAAGGACATTTGGGACATCTAGGACGTCTGGGACGTCTGGGACGTTAAGGAGATATGGGACATTTAGGACGATCTGGACATTAGGGACATATGGGACATATGGGATATCTGGGACGTCTGGGACGTTAAGGATATATGGGACATCTAGGACGTCTGGGACGTCTGGGACGTTAAGGATATCTGGGACATTTAGGACGCCCTGGACATTAGGGACATATGGGATGTCTGGGACGCCTGGGACATTAGGGATATATGGGACACATAGGACATCTGGGACGTCTGCGACGTTATTGACATATGGGACATCTGGGACGTCTGGGACGTTAGGATGTAAGGGACACCTAGGACGTCTGGGACGTTAGGGACATATGGGAGATCTGGGACGTCTGGGACGTTAGGGACATATGGAACATCTGGGACGTTAGGGACATATGGGACATCTGGGACGTCTGGGACGTTAGGGAGATATAGGCTATATGGGATATCTGGGACGTCTGGGACGTTAAGGATATATGGGACATCTAGGACGTCTGGGACGTCTGGGACGTTAAGGACATATGGGACATTTAGGACGCCTGGGACATTAGGAACATATGGGACATATGGGACATCTGGGACGCCTGGGACATTAGGGACATATGGGACATATGAAACATCTGGGACGCCTGGGACATTAGGGACATATGGGACATCTGGGACGTCCGGGACGTTAATGACATATGGGACATCTAGGGCGTCTGGGACGTCTGGGACGTTAGGAACATATGGGACATTTAGGACGCCTGTAACATTAGGGACATATGGGACATTTGGGACGTCTGGGACGTTAAGGACATATGGGACATCTGGGACGTCTGGGACGTTAAGGACATATGGGACATATAGGACATCTGGGACGTCTGGGACCTTAGGGACATATGGAACGTCTAGGACGCCTGGGACATTAGAAACATATGGGACATATGGGACATCTGGGACGTCTGGCACGTTAAGGACATTTGGGACATCTAAGACGTCTGGGACGTCTGGAACGTTAAGGACATATGGGACATTTAGGACGCCTGGGACATTAGGGACATTTGGGACATATGGGACATCTGGGACGCCTGGGACATTAGGGACGTATGGGACACATTGAACATCTGGGACGTCTGGGACGTTATGGACATATCGGACATCTGGGACGCCTGGGACGTTAAGGACATATGGGACATTTAGGAGGCCTGGGACATTAGGGACATATGGGACATATCTGATATCTGGGACGTCTGGGACGTTTAGGACATATGGCACATCTAGGACGTCTGAGACGTCTGGGACGTTAAGGACATATTGGACATTTAAGACGCCCTGGACGTTAGGGACATATGGGACATATGGAAGGTCTGGGACGCCTGGGACATTAGGGACATATGGGACATATAAGAAATCTGGGACGTCTGGGACCTTATTCGCATATGGGACATCTGGGACGTCTGGGACGTTAAGCATATAAGGGACATCTAGGACGTCTGGGACGTTAGGGACATATGGGAGATCTGAGACGTCTGGGACGTTAGGGACATATAAGACATCTAGGACGGCTGGGACTTTAGGGACATATGGAACATATGGGACGTAAGGGACATATGGGACATCTGGGACGTCTGGGACGTTAGGGAGGTATACCACATATGGGATATACTGGGACGTCTGGGACGTTAAGGATATATAGGACATCTAGGACGTCTGGGACGTCTGGGACGTTAAGGACATATGGTACATCTGGGATGTCTGGGACGTTAAGGACATATGGGACATCTAGGACGTCTGGGACATTAGGGACATATGGGACATATGGGACATCTGGGACGCCTGGGACATTAGGGATATATGGGACATATGGGACATCTGGGACGTCTGGGACGTTAGGGACATATGGTACATCTGGGACGTCTGGGACGTTAAGGAGATATGGGACATCTAGGACGTCTGGGACGTCTGGGACGTTAAGAACATATGGGACATTTAGGACGCCTGAGACATTAGAGACATATGGGACATATGGGACATCTGGGACGCCTGGGACATTAGGGACATATGGGACATATGGGACATCTGGGACGTCTGGGACGTTAGTTACATATGGGACATCTGGGACGTCTGGGATGCCTGGGACATATGGGACATCTGGGACGTCTGGGACGTTAAGAACATATGGGACATCTAGGACGTCTGGGACGTCTGGGACGTTAAGGACATATAAGACATCTAGGGCGTCTGGGACGTCTGGGACGTTAAGGACATATGGGACATTTTCTACACCTGGGATATTAGGGACATATGGGACATCTGGGACGTCTGGGACGTTAGGGACATATGGGACATCTGGGACGTCTTTGGACGTTAAGGACATATGGGACATCTAGGACATCTGGGACGTCTGGGACGTTAGGGACATATGGAACATCTAGGACGCCTGGGACATTAGAAACATATGAAACATATAGGACATCTGGGACGTCTGGGACGTTAAGGACATTTGGGACATCTAGGACGTCTGGGACGTCTGGGACGTTAAGGAGATATGGGACATTTAGGACGCCCTGGACATTAGGGACATATGGGACATATGGGATATCTGGGACGTCTGGGACGTTAAGGACATATGGGACATCTAGGACGTCTGGGACGTCTGGGACGTTAAGGACTTATGGGACATTTAGGACGCCCTGGACATTAGGGACATATGGGACATATGGGAGGTCTGGGACGCCTGGGACATTAGGGACATATGGGACATATAGGACATCTGGGACGTCTGGGACGTTATTGACATATGGGACATCTGGGACGTCTGGGACGTTAAGGATATAAGGGACATCTAGGACGTCTGGGACGTTAGGGACATATGAGAGATCTGGGACGTCTGGGACGTTAGGGGCATATAAGACATCTAGGACGTCTGGGACATTAGGGACATATGGGACATATGGGACATCTGGGACGCCTGGGACATTAGGGACCTATGGGACATCTGGGACGCCTGGAACATTAGGGACGTATGGGACACATTGAACATCTGGGACGTCTGGGACGTTAGGGACATATGGGACATCTGGGACGTCCGGGACGTTAATGACATATGGGACATCTAGGGCGTCTAGGACGTCTGGGACGTTAAGGACATATGGGACATTTAGGACGCCTGGAACATTAGGGACATATGGGACATTTGGGACGTCTGGGACGTTAAGGACATATGGGACATCTGGGACGTTAAGGACATATGGGACATATAGGACATCTGGGACGTCTGGGACCTTAGGGACATATGGAACATCTAGGACGCCTGGGACATTAGAAACATATGGGACATATGGGACATCTGGGACGTCTGGGACGTTAAGGACATTTGGGACACCTAAGACGTCTGGGACGTCTGGAACGTTAAGGACATATGGGACATTTAGGGCGCCTGGGACATTAGGGACATTTGGGACATATGGGACATCTGGGACGCCTGGGACATTAGGGACGTATGGGACACATTGAACATCTGGGACGTCTGGGACGTTACGGACATATGGGACATCTGGGACGCCTGGGACGTTGACATATGGGACATTTAGGAGGCCTGGGACATTAGGGACATATGGGACATATGGGATATCTGGGACGTCTGGGACGTTTAGGACATATGGGACATCTAGGACGTCTGGGACGTCTGGGACGTTAAGGACATATTGGACATTTAGGACGCCATGAACGTTAGGGACATATGGAACATATGGGAGGTCTGGGACTCCTAGGACATTAGGGACATATGGGACATATAGGACATCTGGGACGTCTGGGACGTTATTAGCATATGGGACATTTGGGACGTCTGGGACGTTAAGCATATAAGGGACATCTAGGACGTCTGGGACGTTAGGGACATATGGGACATATGGGAGGTCTGGGACGCCTGGGACATTAGGGACATATGGGACACATAGGACATTTGGGACGTCTGGGACGTTATTGGCATATGGGACATTTGGGACGTCTGGGACGTTAAGCATATAAGGGACATTTAGGACGCCCTAAACGTTAGGGACATATGGGACATATGGGAGGTCTGGGACGCCTGGTACATTAGGGACATATGGGACATATAGGACGTCTGGGACGTCTGGGACGTTATTGGCATATGGGACATCTGGGACGTCTGGGACGTTAAGCATATAAGGGACATCTAGGACGTCTGGGACGTTTGGGACATATGGGAGATCTGAAACGTCTGAGACGTTAGGGACATATAAGACATCTAGGACGGCTGGGACTTTAGGGACATATGGAACATCTGGGACGTAAGGGACATATGGGACATCTGGGACGTCTGGGACGTTAGGGAGGTATAGGACATATGGGATATACTGGGACGTCTGGGACGTTAAGGATATATAGGACATCTAGGACATCTGGGACGTCTGGGACGTTAAGGACATATGGTACATCTGGGACGTCTGGGACGTTAAGGACATATGGGACATCTAGGACGTCTGGGACATTAGGGACATATGGGACATATGGGACATCTGGGACGCCGGGACATTAGGGACATATGGGACATATGGGACATCTGGGACGTCTGGGACGTTAGGGACATATGGTACATCTGGGACGTCTGGGACGTTATGGACATATGGGACATCTAGGACGTCTGGAACGTCTGGGACGTTAAGGACATATGGGACATTTAGGACGCCTGAGACATTAGAGACATATGGGACATATGGGACATCTGGGACGCCTGGGACATTAGGGACATATGGGACATATGGGACATCTGGGACGTCTGGGACGTTAGTTACATATGGGACATCTAGGACGTCTGGGACGTTAAGAACATATGGGACATTTAGGACGCCTGAGACATTAGAGACATATGGGACATATGGGACATCTGGGACGCCTGGGACATTAGGGACATATGGGACATATGGGCCATCTGGGACGCCTGGGACATTAGGGACATATGGGACATATGGGACATCTGGGACGTCTGGGACGTTAGGGACATATGGTACATCTGGGACGTCTGGGACGTTATAGACATATGGGACATCTAGGACGTCTGGAACGTCTGGGACGTTAAGGACATATGGGACATTTAGGACGCCTGAGACATTAGAGACATATGGGACATATGGGACATCTGGGACGCCTGGGACATTAGGGACATATGGGACATATGGGACATCTGGGACGTCTGGGATGCTAGGGACATATGGGACATCTGGGACGTCTGGGACGTTAAGAACATATGGGACATCTAGGACGTCTGGGACGTCTGGGACGTTAAATACATATGGGACATCTAGGGCGTCTGGGACGTCTGGGACGTTTAGGACATATGGGACATTTACTACGCCTGGGATATTAGGGACATATGGGACATCTGGGACGTCTGGGACGTTAGGGACATATGGGACATCTGGGACGTCTGGGACGTTAAGGACATATGGGACATCTAGGACATCTGGGACGTCTGGGACGTTAGGGACATATGGAACATCTAGGACGCCTGGGTCATTAGAAACATATGAAACATATGGGACACCTGGGACGTCTGGGACGTTAAGGACATTTGGGACATCTAGGACGTCTGGGACGTCTGGGACGTTAAGGAGATATGGGACATTTAGGACGCCCTGGACATTAGGGACATATGGGACATATGGGATATCTGGGACGTCTGGGACGTTAAGGACATATGGGACATCTAGGACGTCTGGGACGTTAAGGAGATATGGGACATTTAGGACGCCCTGGACATTAGGGACATATGGGACATATGGGAGGTCTGGGACGCCTGGGACATTAGGGACATATGGGACATATAGGACATCTGCGACGTCTGGGACGTTATTGACATATGGGACATCTGGGACGTCTGGGACGTTAAGGATATAAGGGACATCTAGGACGTCTGGGACGTTAGGGTCATATGGGAGATCTGGGACGTCTGGGACGTTAGGGGCATATAAGACATCTAGGACGTCTGGGACATTAGGGACATATTGGACATATGGGACATCTGGGACGCCTGGGACATTAGAGACATATGGGACATATGGGACATCTGGGACGCCTGGGACATTAGGGACGTATGGGACACATTGAACATCTGGGACGTCTGGGACGTTAGGGACATATGGGACATCTGGGACGTCCGGGACGTTAATGACATATGGGACATCTAGGGCGTCTGGGACGTCTGGGACGTTAAGGACATATGGGACATTTAGGACGCCTGGAACATTAGGGACATATGGGACATTTGGGACGTCTGGGACGTTAAGGACATATGGGACATCTGGGACGTCTGGGACGTTAAGGACATATGGGACATATAGGACATCTGGGACGTCTGGGACCTTAGGGACATATGGAACATCTAGGACGCTTGGGACATTAGAAACATATGGGACATATGGGACATCTGGGACGTCTGGGACGTTAAGGACATTTGGGACATCTAAGACGTCTGGGACGTCTGGAACGTTAAGGACATATGGGACATTTAGGACGCCTGGGACATTAGGGACATTTGGGACATATGGGACATCTGGGACGCTTGGGACATTAAGGACGTATGGGACACATTGAACATCTGGGACGTCTGGGACGTTACGGACATATGGGACATCTGGGACGCCTGGGACGTTAAGGACATATGGGACATTTAGGAAGTCTGGGACATTAGGGACATATGGGACATATGGGATATCTGGGACGTCTGGGACGTTTAGGACATATGAGGCATCTAGGACATCTGGGACGTCTGGGACGTTAAGGACATATTGGACATTTAGGACGCCCTGGACGTTAGGGACATTAGGGACATATGGGACATATAGGACATCTGGGACGTCTGGGACGTTATTGGCATATGGGACATTTGGGACGTTAAGCATATAAGGGACATCTAGGACGTCTGGGACGTTAGGGACATATGGGAGATCTAAGACGTCTGGGACGTTAGGGACATATAGGACATCTAGGACGCCTGGGACATTAGGGATATATGGGACATATGGGACATCTGGGACGTCTGGGACGTTAGGGACATATGGTACATCTGGGACGTCTGGGACGTTAAGGAGATATGGGACATCTAGGACGTCTGGGACGTCTGGGACGTTAAGGACATATGGGACATTTAGGACGCCTGAGACATTAGAGACATATGGGACATATGGGACATCTGGGACGCCTGGGACATTAGGGACATATGGGACATATGGGACATCTTAGACGTCTGGGACGTTAGTTACATATGGGACATCTGGGACGTTTGGGACGTTAAGGACATATGGGACATCTGGGACGTTTGGGATACCTGGGACATATGGGACATCTGGGACGTCTGGGACGTTAAGAACATATGGGACATCTAGGACGTCTGGGACGTCTGGGACGTTAAGGACATATAAGACATCTAGGGCGTCTGGGACGTCTGGGACGTTAAGGACATATGGGACATTTACTACGCCTGGAATATTAGGGACATATGGGACATCTGGGACGTCTGGGACGTTAGGGACATATGGGACATCTGGGACGTCTGGGACGTTAAGGACATATGGGACATCTAGAACATCTGGGACGTCTGGGACGATAGGGACATATGGAACATCTAGGACGCCTGGGACATTAGAAACATATGAAACATATGGGACATCTGGGACGTCTGGGACGTTAAGGACATTTGGGACATCTAGGACGTCTGGGACGTCTGGGACGTTAAGGAGATATGGGACATTTAGGACGCCCTGGACATTAGGGACATATGGGACATATGGGATATCTGGGACGTCTGGGACGTTAAGGACATATGGGACATCTAGGACATCTGGGACGTCTGGGACGTTATTGACATATGGGACATCTGGGACGTCTGGGACGTTAAGGATATAAGGGACATCTAGGACGTCTGGGACGTTAGGGACATATGGGAGATCTGGGACGTCTGGGACGTTAGGGGCATATAAGACATCTAGGACGTCTGGGGCATTAGGGACATATGGGACATCTGGGACGCCTGGGACATTAGGGACATATGGGACATATGGGACATCTGGGACGCCTGGAACATTAGGGACGTATGGGACACATTGAACATCTGGGACGTCTGGGACGTTAGGGACATATGGGACATCTGGGACGTCCGGGACGTTAATGACATATGGGACATCTAGGGCGTCTAGGACGTCTGGGACGTTAAGGACATATGGGACATTTAGGACGCCTGGAACATTAGGGACATATGGAACATTTGGGACGTCTGGGACGTTAAGGACATATGGGACAAATAGGACATCTGGGACGTCTGGGACCTTAGGGACATATGGAACATCTAGGACGCCTGGGACATTAGAAACATATGGGACATATGGGACATCTGGGACGTCTGGGACGTTAAGGACATTTGGGACACCTAAGACGTCTGGGACGTCTGGAACGTTAAGGACATATGGGACATTTAGGACGCCTGGGACATTAGGGACATTTGGGACATATGGGACATCTGAGACGCCTGGGACATTAGGGACGTATGGGACACATTGAACATCTGGGACGTCTGGGACGTTACGGACATATGGGACATCTGGGACGCCTGGGACGTCAAGTACATATGGGACATTTAGGAGGCCTGGGACATTAGGGACATATGGGACATATGGGATATCTGGGACGTCTGGGACGTTTAGGACATATGGGACATCTAGGACGTCTGTGACGTCTGGGACGTTAAGGACATATTGGACATTTAGGACGCCATGAACGTTAGGGACATATGGGACATATGGGAGGTCTGGGACGCCTAGGACATTAGGGACATATGGGACATATAGGACATCTGGGACGTCTGGGACGTTATTGGCATATGGGACATTTGGGACGTCTGGGACGTTAAGCATATAAGGGACATCTAGGACGTCTGGGACGTTAGGGACATATGGGACATATGGGAGGTCTGGACGCCTGGGACATTAGGGACATATGGGACACATAGGACATTTGGGACGTCTGGGACGTTATTGGCATATGGGACATTTGGGACGTCTGGGACGTTAAGCATATAAGGGACATTTAGGACGCCCTAAACGTTAGGGACATATGGGACATATGGGAGGTCTGGGACGCCTGGTACATTAGGGACATATGGGACATATAGGACGTCTGGGACGTCTGGGACGTTATTGGCATATGGGACATCTGGGACGTCTGGGACGTTAAGCATATAAGGGACATCTAGGACGTCTGGGACGTTTGGGACATATGGGAGATCTGAAACGTCTGAGACGTTAGGGACATATAAGACATCTAGGACGGCTGGGACTTTAGGGACATATGGAACATCTGGGACGTAAGGTACATATGGGACATCTGGGACGTCTGTGACGTTAAGGACATATGAGACATCTAGGACATCTGGGACGTCTGGGACGTTAGGGACATATGGAACATCTAGGACGTCTGGGACGTCTGGGACGTTATTGGCATATGGGACATCTGGGACGTCTGGGACGTTAAGCATATAAGGGACATCTAGGACGTCTGGGACGTTTGGGACATATGGGAGATCTGAAACGTCTGAGACGTTAGGGACATATAAGACATCTAGGACGGCTGGGACTTTAGGGACATATGGAACATCTGGGACGTAAGGGACATATGGGACATCTGGGACGTCTGGGACGTTAGGGAGGTATAGGACATATGGGATATACTGGGACGTCTGGGACGTTAAGGATATATAGGACATCTAGGACGTCTGGGACGTCTGGGACGTTAAGGACATATGGTACATCTGGGACGTCTGGGACGTTAAGGACATATGGGACATCTAGGACGTCTGGGACATTAGGGACATATGGGACATATGGGACATCTGGGACGCCGGGACATTAGGGACATATGGGACATATGGGACATCTGGGACGTCTGGGACGTTAGGGACATATGGTACATCTGGGACGTCTGGGACGTTATGGACATATGGGACATCTAGGACGTCTGGAACGTCTGGGACGTTAAGGACATATGGGACATTTAGGACGCCTGAGACATTAGAGACATATGGGACATATGGGACATCTGGGACGCCTGGGACATTAGGGACATATGGGACATATGGGACATCTGGGACGCCTGGGACATTAGGGACATATGGGACATATGGGACATCTGGGACGCCTGGGACATTAGGGACATATGGGACATATGGGACATATGGGACATCTGGGACGTCTGGGACGTTAGTTACGTATGGGACATCTAGGACGTCTGGGACGTTAAGAACATATGGGACATTTAGGACGCCTGAGACATTAGAGACATATGGGACATATGGGACATCTGGGACGCCTGGGACATTAGGGACATATGGGACATATGGGACATCTGGGACGCCTGGGACATTAGGGACATATGGGACATATGGGACATCTGGGACGTCTGGGACGTTAGGGACATATGGTACATCTGGGACGTCTGGGACGTTAAGGACATATGGGACATCTGGGAAGTCTGGGACGTTAAGGACATATGGGACATATAGGACATCTGGGACGTCTGGGACCTTAGGGACATATGGAACATCTAGGACGCTTGGGACATTAGAAACATATGGGACATATGGGACATCTGGGACGTCTGGGACGTTAAGGACATTTGGGACATCTAAGACGTCTGGGACGTCTGGAACGTTAAGGACATATGGGACATTTAGGACGCCTGGGACATTAGGGACATTTGGGACATATGGGACATCTGGGACGCCTGGGACATTAGGGACGTATGGGACACATTGAACATCTGGGACGTCTGGGACGTTACGGACATATGGGACATCTGGGACGCCTGGGACGTTAAGGACATATGGGACATTTAGGAAGTCTGGGACATTAGGGACATATGGGACATATGGGATATCTGGGACGTCTGGGACGTTTAGGACATATGAGGCATCTAGGACGTCTGGGACGTCTGGGACGTTAAGGACATATTGGACATTTAGGACGCCCTGGACGTTAGGGACATATGGGACATATGGGAGGTCTGGGACGCCTGGGACATTAGGGACATATGGGACATATAGGACATCTGGGACGTCTGGGACGTTATTGGCATATGGGACATTTGGGACGTTAAGCATATAAGGGACATCTAGGACGTCTGGGACGTTAGGGACATATGGGAGATCTAAGACGTCTGGGACGTTAGGGACATATAGGACATCTAGGACGGCTGGGACTTTAGGGACATATGGAACATCTGGGACGTAAGGGACATATGGGACATCTGGGACGTCTGGGACGTTAGGCAGGTATAGGACATATGGGATATACTGGGACGTCTGGGACGTTAAGGATATATAGGACATCTAGGACGTCTGGGACGTCTGGAACGTTAAGGACATATGGTACGTCTGGGACGTCTGGGACGTTAAGGACATATGGGACATCTAGGACGTCTGGGACATTAGGGACATATGGGACATATGGGACATCTGAGACGCCTGGGACATTAGGGACATATGGGACATATGGGACATCTGGGACGTCTGGGACGTTAGGGACATATGGTACATCTGGGACGTCTGGGACGTTAAGGACATATGGGACATCTAGGACGTCTGGGACGTCTGGGACGTTAAGGACATATGGGAGATCTGGGACGTCTGGGACGTTAGGGGCATATAAGACATCTAGGACGTCTGGGACATTAGGGACATATTGGACATATGGGACATCTGGGACGCCTGGGACATTAGAGACATATGGGACATATGGGACATCTGGGACGCCTGGGACATTAGGGACGTATGGGACACATTGAACATCTGGGACGTCTGGGACGTTAGGGACATATGGGACATCTGGGACGTCCGGGACGTTAATGACATATGGGACATCTAGGGCGTCTGGACGTCTGGGACGTTAAGGACATATGGGACATTTAGGACGCCTGGAACATTAGGGACATATGGGACATTTGGGACGTCTGGGACGTTAAGGACATATGGGACATCTGGGAAGTCTGGGACGTTAAGGACATATGGGACATATAGGACATCTGGGACGTCTGGGACCTTAGGGACATATGGAACATCTAGGACGCTTGGGACATTAGAAACATATGGGACATATGGGACATCTGGGACGTCTGGGACGTTAAGGACATTTGGGACATCTAAGACGTCTGGGACGTCTGGAACGTTAAGGACATATGGGACATTTAGGACGCCTGGGACATTAGGGACATTTGGGACATATGGGACATCTGGGACGCCTGGGACATTAGGGACGTATGGGACACATTGAACATCTGGGACGTCTGGGACGTTACGGACATATGGGACATCTGGGACGCCTGGGACGTTAAGGACATATGGGACATTTAGGAAGTCTGGGACATTAGGGACATATGGGACATATGGGATATCTGGGACGTCTGGGACGTTTAGGACATATGAGGCATCTAGGACGTCTGGGACGTCTGGGACGTTAAGGACATATTGGACATTTAGGACGCCCTGGACGTTAGGGACATATGGGACATATGGGAGGTCTGGGACGCCTGGGACATTAGGGACATATGGGACATATAGGACATCTGGGACGTCTGGGACGTTATTGGCATATGGGACATTTGGGACGTTAATCATATAAGGGACATCTAGGACGTCTGGGACGTTAGGGACATATGGGAGATCTAAGACGTCTGGACGTTAGGGACATATAGGACATCTAGGACGGCTGGGACTTTAGGGACATATGGAACATCTGGGACGTAAGGGACATATGGGACATCTGGGACGTCTGGGACGTTAGGCAGGTATAGGACATATGGGATATACTGGGACGTCTGGACGTTAAGGATATATAGGACATCTAGGACGTCTGGGACGTCTGGAACGTTAAGGACATATGGTACGTCTGGGACGTCTGGGACGTTAAGGACATATGGGACATCTAGGACGTCTGGGACATTAGGGACATATGGGACATATGGGACATCTGAGACGCCTGGGACATTAGGGACATATGGGACATATGGGACATCTGGGACGTCTGGGACGTTAGGGACATATGGTACATCTGGGACGTCTGGGACGTTAAGGACATATGGGACATCTAGGACGTCTGGGACGTCTGGGACGTTAAGGACATATGGGACATCTGGGACGTCTGGGATGTTAGTTACATATGGTACATCTGTGACGTCTGGGACGTTAAGGACATATGGGACATCTGGGACGTCTGGGATGCTAGGGACATATGGGACATCTTGGACGTCTGGGACGTTAAGAACATATGGGACATCTAGGACGTCTGGGACGTCTGGGACGTTAAGGACATATGGGACATTTAAGACGCCTGGGACATTAGGGACATATGGGACATATGGGACATCTGGGACGTTTCGGACATTAGGGACATATGGGACATATGGGACATCTGGGACGTCTGGGACGTTAGGCACATATGGGACATCTGGGACGTCTGGGACGTTAAGAACATATGGGACATTTAGGACGCCTGGGACATTAAAGACATATGGGACATCTGGGACATTAGGGACGTTAAGGACGTATGGGACATCTGGGACGTCTGGGACGTTAAGGACATATGGGACATCTAGGACATCTGGGACGTCTGGGACGTTAGGAACTAATGGAACATTTAGGACGCCTGGGACATTAGAAACATATGGGACATATGGGACATCTGGGACGTCTGGAACGTTAAGGACATTTGGGACATCTAGGACGTCTGGGACGTCTGGAACGTTAAGGACATATTCGACATTTAGGACGCTTGGGACATTAGGGACATTTGGGACATATGGGACATCTGGGACACCTGGGACATTAAGGACATATGGGACATATTGAACATCTGGGACGTCTGGGACGTTACGGACATATGGGACATCTGGGACGCCTGGGACGTTAGGGATATATGGGACATTTAGGACTTCTGGGACGTCTGGGACGTTAAGGACATATGGGACATTTAAGACGCCCTGGACATTAGGGACATATGGGACATATGGGAGGTCTGGGACGCCTGGGACATTAGGGACATATGGGACATATAGGACATCTGGGACGTCTGGGACGTTATTGACATATGGGACATCTGGGACGTCTGGGACGTTAAGGATATAAGGGACACCTAGGACGTCTGGTACGTTAGGGACATATGGTACATCTGGGACGTCTGGGACGTTAGTTACATATGGGACATCTGGGACGAATGGGACATTAGGGACATATGGGACATATGGGATATCTGGGACGTCTGGGACGTTAGTTACATATGGGACATCTGGGACGTCTGGGACGTTAAGGACATATGGGACATCTGGGACGTTTGGGATGCTAGGGACATATGGGACATCTGGGACGTCTGGGACGTTAAGAACATATGGAACATCTAGGACGTCTGGGACGTCTAGGACGTTAAGGACATATGGGACATCTAGGGCGTCTGGGACGTCTGGGACGTTAAGGACATATGGGACATTTACTACGCCTGGGATATTAGAGACATATGGGACATCTGGGACGTCTGGGACGTTAGGGACATATGGGACATCTGGGACGTCTGGGACGTTAAGGACATATGGGACATCTAGGACATCTGGGACGTATGGGACGTTAGGGACATATAGAACATCTAGGACGCCTGGGACATTAGAAACATATGAAACATATGGGACATCTGGGACGTCTGGGACGTTAAGGACATTTGGGACATCTAGGACGTCTGGGACGTCTGGGACGTTAAGGAGATATGGGACATTTAGGACGCCCTGGACATTAGGGACATATGGGACATATGGGATATCTGGGACGTCTGGGACGTTAAGGACATATGGGACATCTAGGACGTCTGGCACGTCTGGGACGTTAAGGACATATGGGACATTTAGGACGCCCTGGACCTTAGGGACATATGGGACATATGGGAGGTCTGGGACGCCTGGGACATTAGGGACATATGGGACATATAGGACATCTGGGACGTCTGGGACGTTATTGACATATGGGACATCTGGGACGTCTGGGACGTTAAGGATATAAGGGACATCTAGGACGTCTGGGACGTTAGGGACATATGGGAGATCTGGGACGTCTGGGACGTTAGGGGCATATAAGACATCTAGGACGTCTGGGACGTTAGGGACATATGGAACATCTAGGACGCCTGGGTAATTAGGGACACATGGGACATATGGGACATCTGGGACGTCTTGGACGTCTGGGACGTTAAGGGCATATGGGACATTTAAGACGCCTGGGACATTAGGGACATATGGGACATATGGGACATCTGGGACGTTTCGGACATTAGAAACATATGGGACATATGGGACATCTGGGACGTCTGGGACGTTAGGGACATATGGGACATCTGGGACGTCCGGGACGTTAATGACATATGGGACATCTAGGGCGTCTGGGACGTCTGGGACGTTAAGAACATATGGGACATTTTGGACGCGTGGGACATTAAAGACATATGGGACATCTGGGACATTAGAGACGTTAAGGACATATGGGACATCTGGGACGTCTGGGACGTTAAGGACATATGGAACATCTAGGACATCTGAGACGTCTGGGACGTTAGGGACATATGGAACATTTAGGACGCCTGGGACATTAGAAACATATGGGACATATGGGACATCTGGGACATCTGGAACGTTAAGGACATTTGGGACATCTATTACGTCTGGGACGTCTGGAACATTAAGGACATATTCGACATTTAGGACGCCTGGGACATTAGGGACATTTGGGACATATGGGGCATCTGGGACACCTGGGACATTAGGGACATATGGGACATATTGAACATCTGGGACGTCTGGGACGTTACGGACATATGGGACATCTGGGACGCCTGGGACGTTAGGGACATATGGGACAATTAGGACGTCTGTTACGTCTGGGACGTTAAGGACATATGGGACATTTAGGACGCCCTGGACATTAGGGACATATGGGACATATGGGAGGTCTGGGACGCCTGGGACATTAGGAACATATGGGACATATAGGACATCTGGGACGTCTGGAACGTTAAGGACATATTCGACATTTAGGACGCCTGGGACATTAGGGACATTTGGGACATATGGGGCATTTGGGACACCTGGGACATTAGGGACATATGGGACATATTGAACATCTGGGACGTCTGGGACGTTACGGACATATGGGACATCTGGGACGTCTGGGACGTTAGGGGCATATAAGGCATCTAGGACGTCTGGGACGTTAGGGACATATGGAACATCTGGGACGTTAGAGACATATGGGACATCTGGGACGTCTGGGACGTTAGGGATATATAGGACATATGGGACATCTAGGACGTCTGGGACGTTAGGGAAATATGGGACATCTGGGACGCCTGGGACATTAAGGACATATGGGACATATGGGACATATGGGACGTCTGGGACGTTAGAGACATATGGGACATATGGGACGTCTGGGACGTTAGAGACATATGGGACATCTGGGACGTCTGGGACGTTAAAGACATATGGGACATTTAGGACGTCTAGGACGTCTGGGACGTTAAGGACATATGGGACATTTAGGGCGCCTGGGACATTAGGGACATATGGTACATATGGGACATCTGGGACGTCTGGGACGTTAAGGACATATGGGACATCTAGGACGTCCGGGACGTCTGAAACGTTAACTACATATGAAACATTTAAAACGTCTGGGACATTAGGGACATATGGAACATATGGGACATCTGGGACGCCTAGGACATTAGGGACATATGAGACATATGGGACATCTGGGACGTCTGAGACGTTAAGGACATATGGGACATCTGGGACGTCTGAGACGTTAGAAACATATGGGACATTTGGTACGTCTAGGACGTTAGGGACATATAGGACATCTAGGACGTCTGAGACGTCTGGGACGTTAGGGTCATATGAGACATCTAGGACGTCTGGGACGTTAGGGACATATGGGACATCTAGGACGTCTGAGACGTCTGGGACTTTAGGGACATATGGGACATCTAGGACGTCTGGGACATTAGGGACATATGGGACATTTAGGACGTCTGGGACGTCTGGGACGTTAAGGACATATGGGACATCTGGGACGTCTGGGACGTTAGGGACATATGGGACATTTAGGACGTCTGGGACGTTAGGGACATATGAAATATCTAGGACGCCTGGGACATTAGGGACATATGGGACATATGGGACATCTGGGACGTCTGGGACGTTAGAGACATATGTAACATCTGGGACGTCTGGGACGTTAAGGACATATGGAACATCTAGGACGTCTGTGACGTCCGGGACGTTAAGAACATATGGGCCATTTAGGACGCCTGGCACATTAGGGACATATGGGACATATGGGACATTTAATACGCCTGGGACATTAGGTATATATAAGACCTTTGGGACATCTGGGACGTCTGGGACGTTAGGGACGTATGGGTCATCTGGGACGTCTGGGACGTTAAGGACATATGGGACATCTAGGACGTCTGGGACGTTAGGGACATATGGGACATCTGGGACGTCTGGGACGTCAGGGACATATGGCTCATCTGGGACGTCTGGGACGTTAAGAACATATAGGACATCTAGGACGTCTGGGACGTCAGGGGCGTTAGGGACATACGGGACAGCTGGGACGTCTGGGACGTTAGGGACATATGGGACATTTAGGACTTCTTGGATGTTAGGAACATATGGAACATCTAGGACGCCTGGGTCATTAGGGACACATGGGACATATGGGACATCTGGGACGTCTGGGACTTTAAAGACATATGGGACATCTAGGACGTCTGGGACGTCTGGGACTTTAAGGACATATGGGACATTTAGGACGCCTGGGACATTAGGGACATATGGGACATATGGGACATCTGGGACGCCTCGGACATTAGGGACATATGGGACATATGGGACATCTGGGACGTCTGGGACGTTAGGGGCATATGGGACATCTGGGACGTCCGGGACGTTAATGACATATGGGACATCTAGGGCGTCTGGGACTTCTGGGACGTTAAGGACATATGGGACATTTAGGACGCCTGGGACATTAGGGACATATGGGAAATTTGGGACGTCTGGGACGTTTAGGACATATGGGACATCTGGGACGTCTGGGACGTTAAGGACATATGGGACATATAGGACATCTGGGACGTCTGGGACGTCTGGGACGTTAAGGACATATGCGACATCTGGGACGTCTGGGACGTCTGAAACTTTAAGTACATATGGGACATTTAAAACGTCTGGGACATTAGGGACATATGGGACATATGGGACATGTGGGAGGTCTGGGACGTTAAGGACATATGGGACATCTGGGACGTCTGAGACGTTAGGGACATATGGGACATCTGGGACGTCTGGGACGTTAGGGACATATAGGACATCTAGGACGTCTGAGACGCCTGGGACATTAAGGACATATGGGACATATGGGACATATGGGACGTCTGGGACGTTAGAGACATATGGGACATATGGGACGTCTGGGACGTTAGAGACATATGGGACATCTGGGACGTCTGGGACGTTAAAGACATATGGGACATTTAGGACGTCTAGGACGTCTGGGACGTTAAGGACATATGGGACATTTAGGGCGCCTGGGACATTAGGGACATATGGTACATATGGGACATCTGGGACGTCTGGGACGTTAAGGACATATGGGACATCTAGGACGTCCGGGACGTCTGAAACGTTAACTACATATGAAACATTTAAAACGTCTGGGACATTAGGGACATATGGAACATATGGGACATCTGGGACGCCTAGGACATTAGGGACATATGAGACATATGGGACATCTGGGACGTCTGAGACGTTAAGGACATATGGGACATCTGGGACGTCTAGGACGTTAGGGACATATAGGACATCTAGGACGTCTGAGACGTCTGGGACTTTAGGGACATATGGGACATCTAGGACGTCTAGGACTTTAGGGACATATGGGACATCTAGGACGTCTAGGACATTAGGGACATATGAGACATATGGGACATCTGGGACGTCTGAGACGTTAAGGACATATGGGACATCTGGGACGTCTAGGACGTTAGGGACATATAGGACATCTAGGACGTCTGAGACGTCTGGGACGTTAGGGACATATGGGACATCTGGGACGTCTGAGACGTTAGAAAGATATGGGACATTTGGTACGTCTAGGACGTTAGGGACATATAGGACATCTAGGACGTCTGAGACGTCTGGGACGTTAGGGACATATGGGACATCTAGGACGTCTGGGACGTTAGGGACATATGGGACATCTAGGACGTCTGAGACGTCTGGGACTTTAGGGACATATGGGACATCTAGGACGTCTAGGACTTTAGGGACATATGGGACATTTAGGACGTCTGGGACGTTAAGGACATATGGGACATCTGGGACGTCTGGGACGTTAGGGACATATGGGACATTTAGGACGTCTGGGACGTTAGGGACATATGAAATATCTAGGACGCCTGGGACATTAGGGACATATGGGACATATGGGACATCTGGGACGTCTGGGACGTTAGGGACATATGTAACATCTGGGACGTCTGGGACGTTAAGGACATATGGAACATCTAGGACGTCTGTGACGTCCGGGACGTTAAGAACATATGGGACATTTAGGACGCCTGGCACATTAGGGACATATGGGACATATGGGACATTTAATACGCCTGGGACATTAGGTATATATAAGACCTTTGGGACATCTGGGACGTCTGGGACGTTAGGGACGTATGGGTCATCTGGGACGTCTGGGACGTTAAGGACATATGGGACATCTAGGACGTCTGGGACGTTAGGGACAAACGGGACATCTGGGACGTCTGGGACGTCAGGGACATATGGCTCATCTGGGACGTCTGGGACGTTAAGAACATATAGGATATCTAGGACGTCTGGGACGTCAGGGGCGTTAGGGACATACGGGACAGCTGGGACGTCTGGGACGTTAGGGACATATGGGACATTTAGGACGTCTTGGATGTTAGGAACATATGGAACATCTAGGACGCCTGGGTCATTAGGGACACATGGGACATATGGGACATCTGGGACGTCTGGGACTTTAAAGACATATGGGACATCTAGGACGTCTGGGACGTCTGGGACTTTAAGGACATATGGGACATTTAGGACGCCTGGGACATTAGGGACATATGGGACATATGGGACATCTGGGACGCCTCGGACATTAGGGACATATGGGACATATGGGACATCTGGAACGTCTGGGACGTTAGGGACATATGGGACATCTGGGACGTCCGGGACGTTAATGACATATGGGACATCTGGGACGTCTGGGACGTCTGGGACGTTAGGGACATATGGGACATCTGGGACGTCCGGGACGTTAATGACATATGGGACATTTAGGACGCCTGGGACATTAGGGACATATGGGAAATTTGAGACGTCTGGGACATTAGGGACATATGGGACATATGGGACATCTGGGACGCCTCGGACATTAGGGACATATGGGACATATGGGACATCTGGAACGTCTGGGACGTTAGGGACATATGGGACATCTGGGACGTCCGGGACGTTAATGACATATGGGACATTTAGGACGCCTGGGACATTAGGGACATATGGGAAATTTGGGACGTCTGGGACGTTTAGGACATATGGGACATCTGGGACGTCTGGGACGTTAAGGACATATGGGACATATAGGACATCTGGGACGTCTGGGACGTCTGGGACGTTAAGGACATATGCGACATCTGGGACGTCTGGGACGTCTGAAACTTTAAGTACATATGGGACATTTAAAACGTCTGGGACATTAGGGACATATGGGACATATGGGACATGTGGGACGTCTGGGACGTTAAGGACATATGGGACATCTGGGACGTCTGAGACGTTAGGGACATATGGGACATCTGGGACGTCTGGGACGTTAGGGACATATAGGACATCTAGGACGTCTGAGACGTCTGGGACGTTAGGGACATATGGGACTTGTAGGACGTCTGGGACATTAGGGACATATGGGACATTTAGGACGTCTGGGACGTCTGGGACGTTAAGGACATATGGGACGTCTGGGACGTTAGGGACATATGGGACATTTAGGACGTCTGAGACGTCTGGGACGTTAGGGACATATAGGACATCTAGGACGTCTGAGACGTCTGGGACGTTAGGGACATATGGGACAATTAGGACGTCTGTTACGTCTGGGACGTTAAGGACATATGGGACATTTAGGACGCCCTGGACATTAGGGACATATGGGACATATGGGAGGTCTGGGACGCCTGGGACATTAGGAACATATGGGACATATAGGACATCTGGGACGTCTGGAACGTTAAGGACATATTCGACATTTAGGACGCCTGGGACATTAGGGACATTTGGGACATATGGGGCATTTGGGACACCTGGGACATTAGGGACATATGGGACATATTGAACATCTGGGACGTCTGGGACGTTACGGACATATGGGACATCTGGGACGTCTGGGACGTTAGGGGCATATAAGACATCTAGGACGTCTGGGACGTTAGGGACATATGGAACATCTGGGACGTTAGAGACATATGGGACATCTGGGACGTCTGGGACGTTAGGGATATATAGGACATATGGGACATCTAGGACGTCTGGGACGTTAGGGAAATATGGGACATCTGGGACGCCTGGGACATTAAGGACATATGGGACATATGGGACATATGGGACGTCTGGGACGTTAGAGACATATGGGACATATGGGACGTCTGGGACGTTAGAGACATATGGGACATCTGGGACGTCTGGGACGTTAAAGACATATGGGACATTTAGGACGTCTAGGACGTCTGGGACGTTAAGGACATATGGGACATTTAGGGCGCCTGGGACATTAGGGACATATGGTACATATGGGACATCTGGGACGTCTGGGACGTTAAGGACATATGGGACATCTAGGACGTCCGGGACGTCTGAAACGTTAACTACATATGAAACATTTAAAACGTCTGGGACATTAGGGACATATGGAACATATGGGACATCTGGGACGCCTAGGACATTAGGGACATATGAGACATATGGGACATCTGGGACGTCTGAGACGTTAAGGACATATGGGACATCTGGGACGTCTGAGACGTTAGAAACATATGGGACATTTGGTACGTCTAGGACGTTAGGGACATATAGGACATCTAGGACGTCTGAGACGTCTGGGACGTTAGGGTCATATGGGACATCTAGGACGTCTGGGACGTTAGGGACATATGGGACATCTAGGACGTCTGAGACGTCTGGGACTTTAGGGACATATGGGACATCTAGGACGTCTGGGACATTAGGGACATATGGGACATTTAGGACGTCTGGGACGTCTGGGACGTTAAGGACATATGGGACATCTGGGACGTCTGGGACGTTAGGGACATATGGGACATTTAGGACGTCTGGGACGTTAGGGACATATGAAATATCTAGGACGCCTGGGACATTAGGGACATATGGGACATATGGGACATCTGGGACGTCTGGGACGTTAGAGACATATGTAACATCTGGGACGTCTGGGACGTTAAGGACATATGGAACATCTAGGACGTCTGTGACGTCCGGGACGTTAAGAACATATGGGACATTTAGGACGCCTGGCACATTAGGGACATATGGGACATATGGGACATTTAATACGCCTGGGACATTAGGTATATATAAGACCTTTGGGACATCTGGGACGTCTGGGACGTTAGGGACGTATGGGTCATCTGGGACGTCTGGGACGTTAAGGACATATGGGACATCTAGGACGTCTGGGACGTTAGGGACATATGGGACATCTGGGACGTCTGGGACGTCAGGGACATATGGCTCATCTGGGACGTCTGGGACGTTAAGAACATATAGGACATCTAGGACGTCTGGGACGTCAGGGGCGTTAGGGACATACGGGACAGCTGGGACGTCTGGGACGTTAGGGACATATGGGACATTTAGGACTTCTTGGATGTTAGGAACATATGGAACATCTAGGACGCCTGGGTCATTAGGGACACATGGGACATATGGGACATCTGGGACGTCTGGGACTTTAAAGACATATGGGACATCTAGGACGTCTGGGACGTCTGGGACTTTAAGGACATATGGGACATTTAGGACGCCTGGGACATTAGGGACATATGGGACATATGGGACATCTGGGACGCCTCGGACATTAGGGACATATGGGACATATGGGACATCTGGGACGTCTGGGACGTTAGGGACATATGGGACATCTGGGACGTCCGGGACGTTAATGACATATGGGACATCTAGGGCGTCTGGGACTTCTGGGACGTTAAGGACATATGGGACATTTAGGACGCCTGGGACATTAGGGACATATGGGAAATTTGGGACGTCTGGGACGTTTAGGACATATGGGACATCTGGGACGTCTGGGACGTTAAGGACATATGGGACATATAGGACATCTGGGACGTCTGGGACGTCTGGGACGTTAAGGACATATGCGACATCTGGGACGTCTGGGACGTCTGAAACTTTAAGTACATATGGGACATTTAAAACGTCTGGGACATTAGGGACATATGGGACATATGGGACATGTGGGACGTCTGGGACGTTAAGGACATATGGGACATCTGGGACGTCTGAGACGTTAGGGACATATGGGACATCTGGGACGTCTGGGACGTTAGGGACATATAGGACATCTAGGACGTCTGAGACGCCTGGGACATTAAGGACATATGGGACATATGGGACATATGGGACGTCTGGGACGTTAGAGACATATGGGACATATGGGACGTCTGGGACGTTAGAGACATATGGGACATCTGGGACGTCTGGGACGTTAAAGACATATGGGACATTTAGGACGTCTAGGACGTCTGGGACGTTAAGGACATATGGGACATTTAGGGCGCCTGGGACATTAGGGACATATGGTACATATGGGACATCTGGGACGTCTGGGACGTTAAGGACATATGGGACATCTAGGACGTCCGGGACGTCTGAAACGTTAACTACATATGAAACATTTAAAACGTCTGGGACATTAGGGACATATGGAACATATGGGACATCTGGGACGCCTAGGACATTAGGGACATATGAGACATATGGGACATCTGGGACGTCTGAGACGTTAAGGACATATGGGACATCTGGGACGTCTAGGACGTTAGGGACATATAGGACATCTAGGACGTCTGAGACGTCTGGGACTTTAGGGACATATGGGACATCTAGGACGTCTAGGACTTTAGGGACATATGGGACATCTAGGACGT